>VMDO01004811.1:75480-95555 GCA_007922755.1 Pedetes capensis | reverse complement strand
TGTGAAACAAAGTGAGTTTCCTTTGAGAAAAAACAAAAAACCTCATTTGATTAGTGAAAGAACAGTTTTCTACATTTTTTGGCCTCTATGTACATTCCTTCACACTTTGTTGTGAGTTAATCTACAAAAAATTGTTAACCTAACAAAGATTTCCAACTGTTTAAACAAAATATTGAAATGAGATTAATAATAATAGTAGTAACAAACATGTTAGACTTTTCATGACTGTGATAAAATACTTCAGAGAAACAATTTAAAGGAAGGATTTATTTTGGCTCACAAATTTCAGAGGTTTCAGTCCATGGTTGGCTAGTTGTCTTGTTTCTGGGCTGTAGTGAGGCAGACATCATGGTGGAAGGATGTGGCAGAGCAAAGTTGCTCACCATATGGCAGCCAGGAAGCAGAGTGCAGTAGAGAGGGGGTGGGACATTATCCCAGTGATCGACTTATTCCACCTTCAAAGTTTCTATCTCTGGATAATGCCATCAAATTATGAATCCATCAGTAAATAAATCCATTGATTAGGACAGTGCCCTCATGATCTACTTCCCTCTCAATGATTAGATCCATCAGCTGAGGACCAAGTCTTTAACACAGGAGTCTTTTGGGGAGGCACTTGTATTATCCAAACCATGACAGAACACATGCCAGGCCCTGTCCTAAGGACTCTACATGGATTAAAACTCAGTGAGTCCCCAACACTAGAAGGTTGATACTGTTACTTTCTTCATTTTACAGATGAGGAAATTGAAGACTGGGTTAAGGAACTTTTCAAAGTTATGTAGTTGCTAGGTATCAGAGACAGGGTTTAAACCAAGTGGGCTGGACCTAGTATTGGTGTGCTTACTGACTGTATTACACTGCCTCTCTACTTGCCTGAGGACAAAACTTTAAGGCATCCCTGCTTGGTTTCCCAGCATGTTCACCAAGTTCTCTCTACAGGAAAAGAAGTACAGAAGGGCGAAAGGGCAGTTGGTGTTATAGCACTTGTCAAGTGTTCCTTGTCTTTAAGTGGGCTTACCCTAGATCTGTGATTTAGGGCCTAACATCCAAAGAGCTCCAAGCTCTTCACAAATCTACTTTTGTATCATCAGAATGTTAAAAAATGTCAAAATGGTAGAGGTTCTGCTCTTTAAAAAAACTTTTTTAACAGATCAACACCAAAAGATGAAATGTCATGTTAACCTTGAATTCATGTCTCCTGGATTCTAATTTCTCCTTCAAGCCCATTTTTTTCTCACTGAAACATGGAGAAACATGTAATTTTCCACACATATTCAAGTTATTCTTGGGGTCAAAGAGTCAATTTCATCTAAATCTAGTACTATAAAAGCTGTTAAAAAATACACTAGATGTGAAAAATTCATATGGAAATAGAAAAATGGAAAGAGAAAAAACTAAACACTCATGTTTGGCTTAAGGAAAAGGACACATTTTGAGTGATGTGTCATTAGGTGATCTCATCATGCAGGGACATCAAAGAGTGCATTTACACAAACCTGGGTGGTGTAGGTCCATTTCTTGATGTGGTCACTTGGTGTAATCAAGAGACATGGTGAAGACAGGTTGTAGGAGGCTGCTGTGGCTAATGCAGCCTACTTCTTTACAGTGAACTTGCTGTTTGTAAGTATACTGCACTCTGAAAAAATGAGGAAAAGTATAATATAGTAAAATGCATAAACCATAACATAGTTGTTTCCTTTCTTTATTAAGTATTATGTACTGTACATCATTATAAATGCTTATACTTCTGACTGGCAGCACAGTAAGGTTGTTTATACCAGCATCACCACACGTGATGAATGCAGTGCACTGTGACTTCACAACAGCAGCACCACTAGGTGACAAGGACTCCGTGGCTCCATCATAATCTTATGGAACCACAGTCATCTATGCTGCTCATTGTTGAGTTAAAAGTCATTATTAGGTGCATAATGATACCATAGGAAAATTATCTGTAGTTTCATCTCAACCTTACTGATGAAAGTCTCATACCAACTTTTATTCTTTACTGTCAATAGTATGTCTTTCAAGAAATAAAAATGTACTACAATACGAAATTATTTTCAATGCATGTTTTCTTTTTCAAAATGTATGATCTCAGAGTTTCATACATTCAACTTGTTTTTGGTTTTTGTTGTTGTTTTTTGTTTTGTTTTTTGGTGCTGGGGATTAAAGATAGGGTCTCATACCTGCTAAGTACATGCTCTGCCACTGAGCTACACTCCCAGCCCCAGTTAGATCCTCTTCTACATTCACATAGCATTCCGTACTTTCCTTCTGAGCAATTACTGTAAATGTAATTCATTAATGCCTGTTTAATTGCTTATTTAACTTTGTTTCCCTAAACAGTAAGTTCCATGAGGTTAAAAAATAAAACTGTGGTGTTTACTATGATGTCCCCAGTGCATTAGGCACAGAATAGGTACTCATATATTTACTGAATATCAGTAATATCAATGAATGAATGAATAAATAAATGTACCATTTTCTAAGACAGTGGGATTTCTTGTTTTAAATTAATTAACTTTATCTTTTAGAGCAGTTTTAGGTTCAAAACTAAATTACCAATATAGAGAGTTCTTTTATAGCCCCTGCCCTCTCATACACACAACTTCCTCTACTATCAACTAAACAGTATTTTAAACTTCAGTAAAACAGTTCTGGTCTTGAGTTTCTTGTCTAATTTATGTAGAATATAGTACCTGGAGAAAAAGTTAAGCTGCTGATAACAAAGATATTTCCCAAATAGTAACTTAAACAGGACAGAAGTTTGTTTTTCTCAAGAGTGTGTCTAATTCAGGCTCCGTGAAGACAGGGCAGATCTACCACTCTCTCTATATAGCTTCCAAGGCTGCTCAAGTTGCCACTATTTCCAGCTGGAAGGGAGGGTAATGACAGGACCCTTCTTAAGTTAGAGATGATATGAAAGTTGTACCTATCTCCATGGTCATTTCTAGCTGTTGAGGGGTCTGGGAAATGTAATTTCTAGCTAGGTGGCCATGTTCCTAGAAATATGGAAAAAAGAGATTTTGAAAGAAAACTAGCAGTCTGACACACCAATGAATTTTAAATGCTTATTTAAATAGATTAATTCAATGAATTTGCAATAAAATGAATCAAAGCCATAAAGCTCTAATCTTAAAAGATCACAATAGGCTCTTTTCATCAATATAAATCTGCTTCATTGGTAACAAGAGTGTTCAATGAGGAAGAAAATAATGGTGTTATAAACAAGTGGAAACTGGGAATAAATGGAACAAAATAATGTGATAAATTGGTTCTGAGCTTGTCATTTATTCAATCCCTGAATCCTACCTTTGCTTTCCCAAGAAGAACATGCTTTAGTAAATGGCCTCTAAGGTGGAACTAGGCCTGCAGCCATAGCCCTGTGGTATCCTATCCCGTGGCATCCGATCCCGTCAGATCTTGGAAGCTAAGCAGGGTCGGGCCTGGTTAGTACTTGGATGGGAGACCGCCTGGGAACACCAGGTGCTGTAGGCTTGGGAGAAGGACCCAGCAACCCACTCCCCAAAATCAATCTGCCATTGAAAACCCTATGAATAGCAGAGAAGCACTGACAGTAGTGTTTTGCCTGTTGTACACAGGATCACTATGAATCGGATACCGACTCGATGGCACCTAACAACGACAGCAACAAGGTGGAACTCAATGCTCTCAGGCTTCTGGTACTCATACCCTTGTTAGTCCTTCCCCTGGGAGTGCAGGCTGCTCTTACCGACTTGCTTCTTACAAGTGGAATGACAGGATGCCACTTACCACGTTAGGTTACAAAGAGACCATGGCTTCTATCTCGGAACCCCTTTCTTATTCTCTCACTCATTTGCTCTCAGGGAAGCCAGTTGTCACCTCATGAGCTGCCCTAAGGAGAAGTCTGTGTGGCAAGGACTTGGCTAGTGAAAAACTGAGGCCAATAGTCCATGAGAAACTGAATCCTGACAACAATGACACAAGAAATCTTGGAAGCTGATTATCTGTAAGCCATGACTTCAAATGAGATCATAATGCAAATTCAAATCTTAATGCACCCTCATGAGATATCTTGAGCAAGGGACCCAGCTAAGCTGGATAGCAGAGAAGCACTGGCAATAGTGTTTTGCCTGTTATATGCAGAGTCTCTATGAGTCAGACAATAACTCCACAGCACCTAACAACAACAACTGAGACATTATTTACCTTTTTCATTCTCCTCCTCTCATGAGTGTACAGTGGAGTTTTCTAGAGATTATAAAACCTATGTTTCTGTAATCTTGTGTTTTCTAGAATTTTTTAAGGTATCAGATTTAAGATACAAAAATGCTCATATTCTGATATTAACTCAGTTGTTCTCAGTACAATCATACATCAAATAATAATGCTTCAGTTAATAACAGACAGTGTACATGACAGTGGTCCCATAAGATTATAATGGAGCTGAAAACTTCCTATGATGGCATAGCTGTCATAACATCACCTAATGCATCACTTACATGTTTTTTTGATGCACTGCCAGTCATATAAAATTTGTAGTTATGTATAGTATATAACACTTAATAGTGATAATAAATGACTATGTTACTGGTTTACGAATTTACTATCCTATACCTCTTTTTTTGTCTTTTGAGATAGGGTCTCATTGTGTAGCCCAGGCTGGCCTCAACCTCTCAATTCTTCTGCCTCAGCCTCCCACATGCCAAAATTATAGGCATGCATCGCTATGCCTGACCACATGCTATATTTTTAATGATTTTTTTTTTTTTTTTTTTTTTTGCCGTACTGGCGATTGAACCCAGGACCTCACACTTGCATGCTTTGCAAGTGCTGGACCACTGGGATGCATGCCTAACCCATTTTTTTTTCTTTTTGAGACAGGGTCTCGCTAAGTTACACAGACTGCCTCTGGTCTCAAACTTGCGATCCTCCTGTCTCTGCCTCCCGTGTTCCTAGGATTACAGGCGTTCACCACAGCTCCCGCCCAATGATTATTTTATAATGTGTTTCTTCTACTTACACAAAAATAGTTTACTGTAAGATAGTATGCTGTGTTACACCAGTAACAATTCACATATGTGGTGTTTGTCATGTCTATTATGTACCATTTTCCCTTATACTTGACTTAATCTCATGTGAGTTTGTTCATCACAGCCCAAGGAGCAATTGCCTATCCATCAATATAGGCGATATAATGTCAGTGTGTAGTAGGCTATACTATCTATGCTTATGTAAATGTACTCTATGATGTTTGTACACTGAGGAAATTGCCTAACAATGAATTTCTCAGAATGTTCCCCTGTCATTAAACAATGCATGACAATACTTCCTATGGTCTAAGTAATCTTCAGTTATATCAGATAAAAATCTCTGTGACCTCAATATTGTCCAATGAATTGTTAATTTGAACTCCCAAAGTTTTCTTTGCATCTACACGGAAATACAGTAAGAAGTACACTTCTGTTATTTTGATGTATTTTAGAATTTTCTCAGTTTTAATTTCTAATATGCTAAATAGTGATAGATGTAATACTCATAAACAAAATTTCTTTGGAATATCAATAATTTTTTAGAGCATTAGGCAGGCATGGTGGCACATGCCTGTAATCCCAACTATTCAGAAGGCTGAAGCAGGAGGATCACAAGTTTGAGAGTAGCCTGGTAAATTTAGCAAGACTCTGTCTCAAAAATTTTAAAAAGGTCTGAAGGAGCTAAGAATGTATCTCAGTGGGTTCATTCCCCAGTGTTAGGGGTGGGGGAGAGAGAGAGAGAGAAAGAGAGAGAAAGAGAGAGAGAGAGAGAGAAAGAGAGAGAGAGAGAGAGAGAGAAAGAGAGAAAGAGAGGAGGGAGGGGAAGATACATATGTGCCATGAAACCAAAAAGTTTAAAAATTATTCATTTATCAACTAACAAGAGTGATCAAACCTCTTTATGTGTTCAGCATTGTACTATGTGTGAACATTTGTGAGGACTAATATATGGAGAAAAAAGTGTTGTCTGAGATATATATTTAGCTGTCAAACTATATGTTATGATAGAGACCATATATGCAATAGAGGAGACATAAATGCACATAGAAAGGAAAGGATATATGTTGAGGAAGAAAGGGTAAGTCATTGGGAAATGTTGTGGTTTGAATATGATTTAAGTATATTTTCCAGAGGGTCACATGATGGAATCTTGGTCTGCAATGTAGTGGTCTTGAGAGGTGGAGGCTCTTTAAGAGATATGGGCTAGTGGAAGGTGACTAGGTCATAGGGGCACCACCATCCAGAAGCTTTAATTAGTTCTCACAGAAGGAGGTTAGTTCTTGTGAGAGCTGGTTGCTATAAAACAAGGCCATCCTATGTGTTTGGCCCCCTCTGCTATGGATAATACAATTTTTACTTCTCTGCCATGTTGTGATATAACTGAGAGCCCTCACCAGATGCCAGTGCTATGCTGTTTTGACTTTCCAGCAACTAGTATCATGATCCACACAAACCTCTTTTCTTCATAAAATACATAGCCTCAGGTATTTTGCTATAGCAATATAAAATAGACCAAAATTAGGTATGACTAATACTAGAGGAAAGGCATTCCTGTCCTAATGAGAACCTCCTTGAATATGAACAGAAAATATTCAGAGATGATAATGGGAAAATGTACCATCCAGTGGACCATAAAAGGATAGCAATCTCCAGCAGGTCTGAGGTACATACTATGCTATGATTTGTGGGACCTCCATGGGAGTCAAGTCCATTCTACTTAGAAAAGTGACTTGATGGCCATTACCTTTAAATGGCATTACTATGGTCCACACTTCCTATAACTATGAAATTTGAAATCTTGTGTCTGTAAAACTTAACTTCCTCATATTGAAAACCTACACCTAAACTTTTGAAGATGTCACCAATATTACATGTGTGTTAGGCTTAAAATGTTTTCTATTTGAGGAACATTGTAGAACTTACTTTGGTGAAAAGAAGAAAAAAGTTATTTTACTATTTTGAACAAAAAGTGTCACTGTTTTCATCTGACCAGTAGGAATTTGAAAACTTGGATCCTTGTCTGCCATGTACAAGTATGGGTACTTCTAGTAGCTTCAACTATTTTACCTTCAATTTTACCATCTGTGAAATGGTGATATTTCCCCTGCCTATCTTGTAAGAATATCAGAGTAGTCATACGGGAAAATGTATGTGAAAGTGCACTGGAAATTAGAAAGCCCTGCATATATGCACACATATAATAATCCTAATAAACTGACATGTGTTGAACACTCACCAATGCTAAGTGCTGTTCTAAGTACTTTCCTCACATTATCTCACTTACTCTTATTGAGTACATCTGACCTTATTAAACTGTCATCTAGGACTGAAAGCTTGATTGAGCTCACTGGATTCTTGACAGACAGAATGTCATAATAATAAATTCTTAAATTATAAAACAAAACCAAGAGTTACTTCTTACTGAAACATCCTTAGTTTTTTGGGCTCTGGGAAATAGAAAGGAGAATTTGTCCTAGAAGAAGTGTATCTGTGTTGCACTCTAAGAAAGGTAGGCATGCAAGGTATAGGCTTGCCCATAAATAATAGAAATTTCCTTAATAGCAGAAATTTCCCTAATGGAAAGGCAAAAAAAAAAAAAAAAAAGTTGTTTCAGAAACTTTACAACCAGAGGAGTCCGTTGTAGGATATTAGAAAAGGGGATATAATGCCATTCAAAGGCAATGAATCTTGCCCAATTAGTTTCAAAGACTCTCCAAACACAAAAGTCATGTCTGGAAGACTTGGAGCAGAGGGAGGGGAAGCAAAGAGACCAGACCACTTCAGACAAGAAAAGTTCAGGCACATGTGACATGGGCTGAAATACAGGTGTTAACTTAGGTGTTAACTTAGCCCTGATGCCACATGGAATTAGCTCAGAAAGTGAGCCTTTCTCTCATTCTTGCAACAGTGCTCTATGGGGATAGTTAAGGCCTGTGTGCATATTCCAGAGGACAGAATTAGGCAAATGGTAAAAGTTATATGGATACAAATCTGTGGTTAGTATCAGGAAAGGATGGTTTACAAACTTCATCTCACTAAATTCTTTTAGTAACCCTGAAAGATAGGTAAAATAATTGCTCTCACTATACATAAGAAGAAAACTGAGGCAAAGAAGTTAAGCAACTTTTCCAGTGTTCCTAAGTGGCAAACCCAGAGTGCAAAGACAGGGTTTTCTTATTATGCTACTAGGCACCGTGATACTGCTTTTTAACAATTTGGGCAGTTCTGACATAGTGAACCCTTTTGGAAGCTAGCAATTTCCATATTTCTTTAAATGTTTTAGTAAAGGCTATATCATGAGCCGGACGCGATGGCGCATGCTTGTAATCCCAGTGGCTTGGGAGGCGGAGACAGGAGGATCACAAGTTCAAGACCAGAGGCAGTCTGTGTAACTTAGCAAAACCTTGTCTCAAAAAGTAAAAAAAATGGGCTGAGAGTGCAGCTCAGTGGTCCAGCACTTGCAGAGCATGCAAGCGCAAGGCCCTGGGTTCAGCCCCCAGTACCACAAAAAAAAAAAAAAAAAAAAAAAAAAAAAAAAAAAAAAAAAAAAAAAAAAAAAAAAAAAAAAAAAAAAAAAAAAAAAAAAAAAAAAAAAAAAAAAAAAAAAAAAAAAAAAGGCTATATCATATACAGTGAGTAGATGAATTAGATAACTCCTACATAATATGGATTTGATCAGAAAAACAGAAGCCACCCCATGTATTTCAAATATGAAGGGTGTTAATGCATAAAATAAAAGGCATAACTGACCATTGGAAAAGTTGAGGAAACAAAGATCGGAAGCCACCAGCAATGATCTCAGTCATATTAAAGTAGGTGATTTCATGGTGCACACCTGAAAACCACTGCAAAATTTAAGAACCCCTGGAGAGTTCCTGCTCTCAATCTTGGTCCATAGCACGAATTGATGTAATTCTTTAGATTTTTCACCTGGGAACTTCTCAGAACCTATGAACCCATGCTTCTGGCTGTAGGTGTATACTGAGAACTATGGCCCCACTTTTTCAGCCTTTCAACTCTACAGCAGTGTTTCTTATTGACAGTGGTACTGAATGTGACCTGGAGCATATGCAGAAGGGGATTCTGGGAAGTGCATTTCCTGTCTACAAGGTGGTGTCAAAGTGGATCCCACTCCAGCAAAATCCCAAAGCTCCTTCCTGCTGTAGTGATGTAGGATTCCATGGTGTGTATCTTTAATTATCAGACTTCTTTTTTATTTTACAGGGAGTTGGGAATTAAAAGGGACCATGATTCTTGTCACTGTGGGAAGAAGACTGGGCCATGTGGAGTGGTATATACCTGTAATCCCAGTTGTTCTGGAGGCTGAAGCAGGAGGATCACGTGAGCCCAGGAGTTTGGGCCAGCCTGGGCAACATAATGAGACCTCCATCTCTTAAAAAAAAAAAAAAAGGAGAAAAAGAAGAAGGAAGAGGAGAAGGAGGAGAGGAAGAAGAAGAGGAAGAGAAGGGGGAGGAGCAAGAGAAGGAGGAGGAGGAAGGACAAGAAAAAAGAAAAGAAGTCAAAGAAGTAAAAGAGAAGCCTGGAATTATAGGTAAATTTTCACACCATCATTTTGTCTAAGATTTATCACCTTTAATTGTGCCAAAGAAATCCAGGTAGCTACAGAACCAGGCTCCTCAGATTTTAGACAATTAGTTTTCACATAAAGAATTATGTTCATAGAGAACATATTATGGGGACAAAATGTAGAATGCTATTTTTACGCATAATGGTACAGAATTTAGCTCTAAGGAACCTACATGTCATTTGGCCCTAGATACCCCAAACTGTTTCTCATTTACCAGAAACACTGGCATCTCTGATAGTATGGTTGGGAGAGGTGGGTAGTAACAGTACACCTTCCACGGAGAATCCTGGAAAACCATGGGACAGAGATGGATGGTAGCATATAAACCAATGATAATAGATTTGCAGAGCTACATCTCAAGGGTTTAAGACCTACCAAGTTCTTCTTTCTCCTCCAGCATGGCTGAGTGTATGTCTCTCTTTCCTCTCTGCTCCGCCATCTTTTCTATCTATCCAAGGAACTTTTCCTTCTAGAACCTTGCTTAACTCTTCTGTTCTCTCTGGCTTTACCCTCCCCTGGAGAACAGAAATATCCTTATGGCAATTTACTCAGAGAACTGAGGTTTTTCCAAGTTCCTTTCAAGGTTTATCTAAACTTCTCCAGGAGTCTCAGTTTTCCCTGTATTTATTCCTTAAAGATATACAATCTTTCATAATAAACTTTGTCTATATTCTCTACTATAAACAACAACAACAAAAAAAAAAACAAAACAAGAAAAACAAAACACAGGCTTACTAAGATGGTCCATCTTGCTGGCTGCCAACACCTCGATTTTATTGCAACAGCCAAAGGAGTTTAGGGACCAAATAAAATCACGAGCAACTTAATGTTACAAGAATTGGAATCAAGTGTCCTCATATCCAGCCCCACATGCTTTCCACCATACAATTCTCTGTCTTTATTTCACCCATCTTTCTTTCATTTATCCTTCCTTCCTTCCTTCCTTTCTTCCTTCCTTCTTTCTTTCTTTCTCTCTCTCTTTCTTTCTCTTTCCACCCATCTACCTGTCCACCAATCCTTACATCCTCCTTTTTCTACCCCTTTACTTTTTATATCCATGTAATCATCCAGCTACATGATCTCTCCTTTCATCCATCCCTATCAGTGCTTAAGATGCTATGAAGATAGGAGAAGACATCTATTTCCCTTTCTAGAGATAAGGGGAAAAGAGTAGTAAGAAAAGGGGAAGCTACTGATTTTTATTTGTTTGTTTGGGCTCCTACTTGAGTAAAGAAAAAGGTTTTAGTGTATAACACAACATCATAACAGTAGCAGGACCTATGAATTTTTCCAATAGGTAATTTCAGGCTGAAGACAATACATTTGAAAAACATCCTGGTGTGTTACAATATTAAAACAGTAGGTCACTATGGCTAGAATACACCAGCTATCCAAAAGGAGATTACAGAGTCCTGCCTCCCAGTATTCTCCCTCCTGGGTCCCAGCACTCAATTTCATTGCTGGGGAACCCCCATGGCTGGAGCAAGGGAAGAGCCTTGGTGATGTGAACAAGTCTTTTGCTTACATTTGCTGTAACAACTCATGTGGCTTTACAAGTACTAGTCTAGCTGCCTAGTCTTATATCACCTTAGGAAGCAAGTCCTTGAAATCACTTGCTCAAAGTTAGAAAATCATGTCTCTATTTACATATCTGAATCTAATCATGGTATTTATGCATATGGTTTGTTTATTGTATTGAAAGAGCTGTTCTCTTCTGCCAAGCCTTAGGGGAACATTAATCAAACTCATTAATTACTAAACATATGGCTTACATCTGAAATATTTTGTCTGAATTTAGGGGCTGAATGTTAAGAGGTACATTGGCAAACTAGAGTGTGTTCAGAGGATGGCCAGGATTATTAATAGTAATAAAATATAATTTACAAAAAACAACATTTACTATGTCCTGTGCTTAAGAACGTTGTATGGGCTGTTACTTTTAATCCTTTGAGTTAAGAATTAGAAAGCTTGAGTCACCAAAGGTTACACAGGGACTGAGGCCCCAGTGCCAGACCTAACTATACTAGCCACTGACTATACTGTGAAGGACCTGGAAAATATCTCACAGGAGAAGCTGTAGAAGAACTGTGAATGCTTGTGGTGATGAAGGGAAGAACTGGGACCAATGGAGGCAAACTATTGGACATCAGATTTTACCTCAGTATAAGGAAGCTTGTTGTTGTTGTTGTTAGGTGCCGTCGAGTCGGTATCCGACTCATAGCGACCCTCTGTACAACAGGGGAAACACTATTGTCAATGCTTCTCTGCTGTTCATAGGGTTTTCAATGGCAGATTGATTTTTGGGAGGGGGTTGCCAGGTCCTTCTCCCAAGCCTACAGCTTCCATTGTTCCCAGGCGGTCTCCCATCCAGGTACTAACCATGCCTGATCCTGCTTAGCTTCTGAGATCTGATGGGATCGGATGCCACAGGGCTACCGCTGCAGGCAAGGAAGCTTAGAATTCAGCATTTAAGCAAAAGCTGAAAGACTTTTCATTTTTAGGAAAGGAGAAAAGATTTCAGCACTAAGATATGCTGAACCTATGAAGTGAGCAAAATGGAATATATAACCAAATTATTGGTTTAATTTTTATTTCATATTCAAAAAACAAAATTAAAAGTCTCTAATTCCTATGTTTTTTCTTTAAAGTTGACTCCAGGGCAGATGTCAGATTTAGGCCTATCTTTTCTGGAAGTGTCAACTGTGTCTTTTATGTTATTGAGTCTTTGAGACTATGAGATCCTTAGGTTTGACATATAAAATTCCTACCTCACAATACTGTCCTGAGGATTAAATGAGTTAATGTATTGGAGAGGCTACTTATTCATTTATTTTGGGGGTGCTGAGGACTGAACCCAGGGCCTTGCAATTGCTAGGCAAACTCTCTGTCACTGAGCTAAATCTCCAACCCCTGGAAGAACTTTATAATGATTGTATGCTATACAGATATGAGAGTTCAAAAAACAACAGCAGAATATATTTTAAGTCCCTTTGAATTTTTTTGCCTATATAGTGATACAGATCAGCCTTTAGAACTACTAAATCAACCAGGTATCTTCTAGTAAATATGGTCATATGTATATTCAAGGCCATCACTACTGGTAAATCACTTTTACACAAAAAAGACTAGTAGCTGGGTGCGGTGGTGCCGGCCTATAATCCCAGCAGCTTGGGAGGTGGAGGCAGGAGGATGGCAAATTCGAGACCAGAGGCAGTCTGCATCACTTAGGAAAACCCTGTCTCAAAAAGTAAAAAAAATGGGCAGGGGGTGCAGCTTAGTGGTCCAGGACTTGCAGAGCATGCAAGCATGAGGCCATGGGTTCAACCCCCAGTACCACAAAATAAATACATACATACATACATACATACATACATACATACATACATACTAGTAGTACCAAGGACTTATTTTAAATACTCATAGTCTAATGTTAGAAAGTTCTTTTTATCTTATTTTTGGAGTTTCCCCTTGAACTCTGTGGTCTAGGTAATATGAATATATGAATAACTTCCATCCTTTGATTTTCTTTTCTTTTCTTTCTTTCCTTTTCAGTTTTATTTTTTTCTTCTCTTTCTGTTTTCTTTCTTTTCTTTTCTTTTTCTTTTCTTTTTTTTTTTTTTTTTTTTTTTTTTTTTTTTTTTTTTTTTTTTTTTTTTTTTTTTTTTTTTTTTTTTTTTTTTTGACACAGGGTCTTACTATGTAGCCCAGGCTGTCCTCAAACTCTGATTCTCTGTCCTTAGCCTCCTGAGTACTGGAATTAAAGGCATATGCCACCATGCTTAGGTTACCATCCTTTGATTTTAACATGAGTTTTCTGGTCTCTGATCTAGGTCCTACCTTTCTTGCTGCTTAAAACATTCTCCCCTCTTCTTGTTCCTCCACCTTCCTTTCTCTAGCCAATTTCTAGGCATCCTTTGGCTCCTGCTTTGGACATACCTTTCCTCAACCCTCTTGTATCACCAGGCTGGGTTAGAATTCCTTCATTAATGCTCCCACCACCTTCTCTATTACCACAGCTAATGACTCTTCAGCTCCCTGGTAATATATTTATTTTCTTCTATTTTCTCTACCCTATAAAGCCTGAGAATTCAGAGCCTTATATATATTATTCAGGATAGTATCCTCGGGACATAACAAGATCTGGCATATTTGTGTGTAAATATGTAACATAAAGTCATTTTTAAATATGAAAACAGAAATCCATTAAATTAACAACTTGCCCAAGACCTCATGCAATTGTCCATGGATTGTTACTTCACTAATTTTTTTCCCTTTTGCTCAATAAGAACCATATACACCATGCCAGAATTGTTTCCATTGTTGAGTACAAAGAGAACAGAAATGCTCACATTATTGAGATTTAACTGTATTACTAAATAAAATGTGTGACAACAGTTGATGAGTTATACTTTGTGTAATTGAATGGATTCACTTAACATTTATATTTGGGTTGACAGGACAGAATTTAATGAGTACCAAGTCAGAGCAAGCAGGTAGTTGAGGAAAAGAGGGCTACTTCCCAGAGGTAGGAATGAGAGAGATGGTCATATCTTCAACCAAGGTTGTTGGTAGCTCATAAGTTCAGGTACCAAGTTTTACAATTTGGGTCATGGAAAGGTCAGATTATAAGTCTTTTGTGCACCTGAAAAAAATAACTGCTCAATAACTCAAGATTATATTTAGGATGTGTGCACAAAACTTAGCCTTTGAAATATCTACTGAAGGGTTCTTTTTTAGACATGGATTTAACATTTGCTATTAATTTTGCCACCATAAAGATAATAACCATAAAAATGTAAACCAAGTTCAGCAGTAACATCCAGTTCTATCCTCCCCTGCCTAAGAAACTCTGCAAGAATAGTGAAGTAAAATTGTTATTTCTTTTTTCCCAAATCACAAGGTTGTCATATGAAGGAAAACTATAGTCAATTTTAGCAACTATTTTTTGGATTGAAATGAATACCGGTGCATGTGTATGTGTATTTCATTAGTTACTAATCCATCTATGGAAACATCCAATGTCTCTCCTATAAATCTCTTCTTGGGACAATTTGCAGTGACATAAATAGAGGAAAACATCAATATCTATATTTTCAATTTGTCTCATTATAAGTTGAACGAAGTACAGGGAGCTTCATTATATCTGGAACACTATAATAAAAAACAAGAGTCACAAACTATGTGCAAACACAAAGGGGCTAAATTAAAGTGTCTGATCATCTATCACTCCACACAGTGAAAAATAACCAACAGCTGAGCATTCACCTGCCATTTTCTTCATGAGTAAAGTAAAAAGAGATAACTCACCTCTCAAACAAAGACATATCTTCTGAGAATCAAGTCATAGATTATATTGCTATACATATATGTGAATAAATGTGTCTTTGAATATATATCTGTATTTCTACATGTATATGAAATTTTGAATACCCTTACCATCATCACCACTCTTTATTCTATATAGAAAAGGGTTGTGGATGATATTTCTTAGATTGTAGCACACACAAAATTTGTAAGGACTCTCAAACTTGATTGTTATCAAATTGATAATAATAATTTGTGAATTAAGCTAATAGTACTAAATGAAAAATACAGTTTCAAAAATGAAAACAATATGGAAGCAGGCAAAGTAGAAATGAAATGGGGGAAAATGTCTTCTCACACAAGAAAAATGTACATATTCAAAATGATACATGTGAAAACTTACAAATGGAAGGCCTTCAAAATAATAGCAAAAAATGAAGTAAATCCAAATGTGTTGTAAATTAACTCTCCAGAAAAAGACAATTATATTATCTTATTAACGGGGGCACTTTGGTTACTTTTTTTTCCCCCACATAGAATATGAGGTAATCATTGAGGCACATTGTCACTTTTATATGGCCTTTATTAACTCAAATTTTAATAAAAATAAAAAGCAATATTAAAATATTGAAAGCTGACAACTTTGATTTGAATGGATACAGAACTCCAGACAAACATGTTGTCTAGACTCTGCCCAGTGTACCACGTTAGAGTCAGAGTAGGTGGTCAATATTGCCTACATACTACACATCAGGCTTAGTAAGGGTGATCTACTATTAGAAAATTATAGAGTTAAACATAAGTGATGAAGCTTGAGTAGTGATTTCAAATCCACACAGATATTAGGAGGAAATGAAGCATGCTTACAGTAAAAACAATATTCTACAATAGAGACTGGCTTGAACTCATGTAGCATCTTGCCAAAAATCATTGCAGAAATGATTCCAGCAACAAATTCCTTCTGCATTTGCTGAGTAAGCAGAGGCAGGAAAGCAGTACATCATGAGAACTGGACTTTACTAGACATGTTGGGGGAGAGTTTACAAGCATTTTCCCCCTATTCCTCCCCTTTTAATTCTCTTTCTGAATAGATCTTGAGAAGTCCCTGAAATGGAAAACTTACACTTAAATCAACTTAGAGCCAGGATCCAGTCCTTGACAGTGAAAAAGGGGAAAAAATCATCCCAAACTTCTTTGTTGCTACCCAAGCAAATGTCTTATTTATCATAAGAATTGTGGTTCCTGACTAACAGATTGTTGTTGTTGTTGTTAGGTGCCGTCGAGTCGGTATCCGACTCATAGCGACCCTCTGTTCAACAGGGGAAACACTATTGTCAGTGCTTCTCTGCTGTTCATAGGGTTTTCCATGGCAGATTGATTTTTGGGAGGGGGTTGCCAGGTCCTTCTCCCAGACTAACAGATTAGGCACATCAATAAAGTATTGTAACCAGGGTTTGAGACAAATGCCCTGTTACATATAAGGTCAGAGGTTGACCAAGGTTGCAGGGAATCCTAAGCATATTTATCACTGGCCAAGCTTCAGAGTTTTCAATTTTGTCAGGTGTGAAAAACCGCTACCAGATGGTGTCAAGATATTTCCTCCCAGTGTTAAAAACACACTTAGATATAGTCAATAATCAAAATCAAGTAATTAGTCCCAACACTATACACCCTGGGCACTATTGCTACTATAAGTTAGGATTTCTGCATCTCTCCCATTAAGACAGGCCAACCAACTCATACATAGCGTATTGACACCATTAGTAAGTGATGATTTTCTAGAGCTGTGGATCATCCAAAAACAATAGGAAGAGACAGCATGTTATTCCAAATTGTAATTCTATTTCCCACTGCAAGAGAATTAGAGGTTCACTCCTACCATCCCCACCTTGTGTACTCTTTGGCTGAAAGAACATTAGGTCATACTTTGGGATGTTTGACCTTGCAATATAAAAGAACTCTCCAAATTATAAACCCCCATATTCTGTGGCTAACCTTCATTCTCCAATTAATCTAGAAACATAGTACAAACAATTGAAAGTTTTTTGGATGTGAGAAATCATGTTATTCGTTCACAAAATAAAAAGTAGAAGGCAGAAAGAGACTTTGAGGAGACTATTAAAATGTCCAAAGAGTAGAAGTAAACTAGGAAAAAAAAAAAAAAAAAAAACAACTCCAACATTATGAGCTAGAAAAGCACAAAGACTTAAGTTACAGCTAATTAATTTATAATGTTTGCTTTAAAAATTTTTTAGACAACACAAATTATTACGTTTAATGGCACAAGTATTTATTTAGCTCTGGTCTATTGTGGCATTTCACTGGGTGGGGGTAGCACCTAGAATTACAATTCTTCCAACCTTTAACATGAAAATCACATTCTAATTTAATGTAAATCTGAAAGACAATGTTGACAATGGTCATTTGTAGCTGTGGAAGATCATACAATGTTTGGGGAAATTCTTCTGTGAGAATTATTCTGGGTACCTAGAATCCTTATTAGAAATAATTAGGGTTCCTATTTTCCTCACAAGTCCTGCTTAGTGCTCTGCCAGAGAGAGAGCATCATGTAACTTAAATTCTCAATCCTACTGCAAAGTTTTCATAATAACAAGTAGCCTAATTATAGGACTTCTGGCATTTGGGTTTATTTCCTAGAAAAACATCACTTTGGATATAGCTGTATTTCCCCCTCACCTCAATGAAGCACAATAAAGATTTTATTTTATGCTCCAATAATCATTGGCAAGAGCATGATGCCTCCTTCTGTCATCACATAGGGAAAAGCACATGAAGATCCCAGGATTGGGAAGATGGGGTAAAGTGAGGTCACAACTGGCAACAAGAAAACCATCCAGTCTTTGAACACAAAGATTGTAAACGTCTACTGTTTTTTAAACTTATTATTTTTGGCAGGGTTGCATATGTTCTCTGTGCTCATTCCACAAATCTGGCTGATTATTATTCCAATCACCAGAGGAAGAGAGAGTCACATTAATTTGTAGTAATTAATAGCACTGATGCATTTGACAGCGCATGTTAACAAGCCTCTTTGATTGTTTGGATCTCTAACTGCGGCCCTTCTTGTTTGCATCACCTCCAAGGAATTCATAATATCAAAGCTTAACGGTATCTGATACTTGTCAAAATGCAATTTATAAAAGTTTAATTCTTTTATTGATTTAGTTTGGTTTTGATGCCTGCAGAGTCAGCTCCCTTGACAGAACTTAGCGGATTCAAATGCTTGTCACCAGCTCGGCCTCCTTTTTGCAGGGAACAATTGCCATAGGCCAAGCCAACAGGCATGGTTTAATTGCCATTAATTAAAAGCATAAATCTCTTTTTTCTTCAGTTGCTCTGCTCTTAAAGGGGGCTGCACATATCTCTCTTTTCCTCTGTTTGTCAGAACACCTTCTGGCAAGCAAAGTTAACCCATTCCATCTTTCTAAGCACTTTCTGGGATAATCTTTTGAAGCATTGCTCTTATGATCTGATGTGAAATGCATGCGGTTCGGTGATATTTAACAAACTGGATTCCTTCTTTATTGCAGTATAATGAGGTCAAATGAATCCCTCCATGGGTTGTATACATGCTTAAATGGTTTTTGCATCAAATTCCTTTCGACAGCAAATAAAACAGGAGCCAAACAAAACATCAGCTACTTAAAATTGGAAGGGAGGGGGATGACTGGATGAGAATGAGCTTCTAAAACAAAAACACATATGCTTTTTAACATTAGGTGCAAGGAATCTTCCAGCAATATAAATCTGCCTGGTCATTTTCAGATAGGAAACAATTAGTGAGATTCTTGGATAAGGGGAAGTGCTGAGCTTAACAGAGCCCAAATAATTATACAGTAAATATTATTCCAGCTCCGTTTACCTTCTAGTATTATCATTAAATCTATTTTATTTAGAAGAGACCCAGTGATGTTTTGAGCAAGGTAAAAATAATGAGAACTCATCGCTCACTTTGATGGGGGAAGGTAAAGAGGTTGGGAAAAGTGGGTAGGTTCTTTTTATTATTTTTTTACTTGCCCACAATTATCCTATGAAATGATTATCCACCAGCCTTTGCTATTCAATGGCGATGTCAAAACAATTCGGTTTCCCTGGCTGCCAAGCGCCTTCTCTTTCCCCCTCAGTCCTGCCGCCGTTCGGGGAAGTATCGCTGTAAGGAGATTATTGCTTTAAAGCATTTACACATATTAGTTTTGCTGCATCTGCCAGCTTTAGCAGGATTGCCGAGCTGGGGAAGTCCTCCTCTCTTTATTTAAAAAAAAAAAAAAAAAAAGTTCCGCGCTGGGCTGCTCGGAGTGCTCAACGCATGAATATGTTATGCATCTGTTTTCGCCCGGTCAGACTGGGGAGAGTGATTGATTTTTGGCCCCAGTGCACTTTTTGCAAAAATCTTTAAGCGAATGCGGTGTTGTTTAATTGGGAGCGTTCGAGCTAGACGTGCTGCTGGTGAAGCTGGAATCTCTGGAAATTCGAGGCTGCCGACTGCGTGGCTGTGGCGGTGGTGGCGGTGGTGGCGGCGGTGGCGGCGGCTTCGGCTTCAGGCTGCAGTGAGAGTACCCACCACCCGACCCTAACCGGCAGGGGTGACCGACACACCCACCGTTCCTGACCCGCGTGCGTGCGTGTGCGCGCGCGCCTGGGTGTTGGGGCTTCCCCCCCCCTCCTCCTTAAGCCTGGTGTTGGGAGGAGGTTCCAATTAAAACCAAAATAAGCTGCTTTAATGGTCTTTTAAATTGACAAGTGAACAATGATTTTAGTATTGGTATCTGTCAAAGGTCCTAGGAAATCCTCAGCTGATAAGGCCCAATGCTTCCAATTAGGAACCGGGCAGATCTGCAGCCAATAATGATTTCTGGGTCCCTGCAGAAATGCTGCAGACACTTATTGCAAATTACTGACAAAAAGCTCTGCTGTATTGATGAGAGGAAGTACAGGCGGCTTTCGGTGTCCCCGTCAGGTATACCTCATAATGAGAGAGCTTGAAGTTTTGACTTAGCCTTTTTCCTTCCCTCCACCCTTAAAGCAGCATTTCATTGATGAGTAAAAATCTCGCCTCCCACCAGCTTTAAGCATGTTAGACATTTCTTCCCAGATTTTTTACACGAAGGCCACTAATTTGATGTCAGGAGCCGGCAAAGCTC
>VMDO01004811.1:17980-70480 GCA_007922755.1 Pedetes capensis | reverse complement strand
AGTTGCTAGCCTGTCTCCCCTCCCCTGCCAGCCAGGGGCCTCCCATCCTCAGAGAGAAAAATGTGAGCGTGGGCACATTACGCACCATTAGGGAGACACTACGGTTTTAATGTGGCCTAATTAGTGCCTCTAACTGAGCAAATATTATTATATTGAATAATGATAATATGATGAAAATATTAATGCCTTTGAACTTTGCACATGGGAGCCATTCCTTCAGTTCTCCTGGGACATCCCAAGCACGTTTAGATCCACCAGCTGTTGCGGTTGGGTGCATCTCTGGGGAAAGGCAAGCCCACAGGCCAGCTCAGGACATACCTGTGCCATCTCAGGTACCTAAACCACACCTAGGGCCATACCTACCACACCTCACCCACCACGCAAAAGTCCCTTTTGCAATAGCGTTCTCTTTTTCTCTGTAGGAGGCCTTATAAAACCAAATCAGCCAGGAGTCCACTGAGGGCTCTCTTTACTGCGCTTCTGCTCTGCATCCCAGTAATGTTGCAGTGGGCGCGCTGGGTGTGTTCTGTCTTAACAAGTGCCTTTAGTCAGGTGGAGTGGAGGGAGAAGGACTCACTTAATTAACATTTAAATTCACAGCCCCCTCTTGTTGCCAATTGTTTCTCTCTCGGGAATTTGGTGAAAAGCAGTCATTAAACAATTAGGGAATGCGCAAGCCTCAAAATAAGGATTCGAAATTTTAATTTTATTTGAGAGTTTGGAAGACCAAGGGCCTGGGGAAGTTCTAATGAGCTAGGTGGGAGGTACGCACTGGCCGAGTATGCCAGAAGTGTCCCAGACGATAAGCAGAGCCTCACCCCGTCCCATTCTTATGGAGCTCCAGGAGACCGAGCCTAGGAGGCTGGCTGTCCCGTCCTTGCTGCTAGAACACAGGTCAGCTCTTGCCTGGCTGCTGGGCCACTCCAGAACAAGGACATAAGAGTTTTTAAAATGGGACACTGGGTCTGTCCTGGGAAATGGGGATGCATGATCCCGGCCCGAGAGCGCCCCCTCTCGAAATGAGTTGCCTCCTTCCCCTGCTGACTACCCCAGATCTTGTTCCTTCACATTTAAGGAGCTCATTCTCCCAGGCAAATTCAGTGTTGGTGCTGAATGCTTCTAGTTCTTCGCAACCCCTTAGTCCCACGTGGGTACGTTTGTACTACAAATCGTCTCCTCCACGCTTGTCCAGTTCCGCAGGTCCCGAGACACAGAGAAGCAGGTCCGTAGGCGTGAAGCTGGGAGTTGGAGAAACCCCATGGGGCTTCTAGAGCAGATCGTTCCCTACCACAACTTCCCATCTTCACCCCTCCAGCAGAATCTGGGAACCCAGCCCCGCCGGCACCAGAGGCAGGGGATGGGGCGGGGAGCTTTCAATTTGTTCCAGTGATGGCTCTAACTTAATAAGGCGATTGATTAGCGCTCAAAGTGCCGTTTTAATTAGCCGCTTGTTAATTAACACCGTAAATGAATTTCCCCTTCTCTGATTGGCATCTTTGCTCAGCGCTCTGAGGCTTTCGTTTCTCCTCTGCTTCGGCCTCTCCGTTTGCCTTAACCTCAGGAGCTGATAGAAGAATCGTCTCGTCACAAAGCATTATAGGTTCCAGAGTTCTTTTTACATGGGATGTGGCTGTGTCACAGGGGGAAAATTTAATTTCTCTAGGAGCTAGCCTTCTATGGACAATGATTATGTTTAGTAGGAGTGAAGAAAGATCTCTCCTCGTGTTATCCCTCAGCTTCTCCCCCAACTGTCTCCACCTTGTCGCCTTCTCTTTCTTCACCCTGGATTTGGAGGGTATTTATTTATTTATTTATTTATTTATTTATTTGCCTACTAAGATCACCTAGCCTTCCAGAATTTGGGAATCTAGAAAATAAAGAAGAAGCAGGAGTGGGGGCAGGGAAGATGGGATACAGTCTACTATTTTGAGGGGATTGGATCATCTCTTGGGGTCAAATCTAAGCTTGTGTAACCTACTATAAATTCTGCAGCCCAGGTCTGTAAACATGTGCAGTCCTCCAAGATGTTCCAAGAATACTTTGTCTCTTCTGGCTGCATTCAGGAGGGATCCCTAGGGCCAACATATGCTTACAGATTAATTGTAGCTGAGCCCTAGTCAAGAGATGACAAGTTTGGGCAATTTAAGTCACCACATAAATCCCTCTGTTTCTCACAACTTGAAATCCATCCTTTTTTGTTTGTTTGTTTTTGATACAGGGTCTCACTATGCAGCCAGGCTGGACCTGAACTCACCATGTAGCCTCTGCTGGTCCTGAACTATCGGCCATCCTCCTGCCTCAGCCTCACAGAGTGCTGATAGTGCAGACAGACGTGCACCACCATGCCTGGCTTAGATGCATCCCTTTCTTTCATGACTAACACATACCTGGTTTCCTTTAAGAAGCCTTTCCGTGCTCCAACTACCTCTCCAATGTAAGACTCCATTCTCTCTTTTGAGCTCCAAATGCTGCAAGATCAGATTTGCATTATGGTATTTATGACAATTTCCAGACACACAAATTCCTATCAACCCTCTGAGGCTGGTTAGTGTCCCATTCCCAAGCACCTGGCATAGAATGCACAATCAATCAGTAATGTCTATTGATGTAGTAAGTGAACAAAATGAATACAGGAAGAAGTAAAAAAATATGGCTAGTGTGTTACCCGTGGCTAGAAATAACTGGAACTTGGTGGTAAAAAAGGTTAAGTGCCTTGCCCAAGAGCCCTCCAATGTGGCAAGATGGGACAAAAACTCTCTCCCTCCAGCATTCTTTTCTCCACATCTGCTTGCCTCCCTATCGATTGTCCCTACAAACTAACTGCACAGCTAACTCCTAAAGAGAGCCAACTTCAGTAGGTCCCTTCTAAACTGCTGATCTTTAAAGTTTTGGTGAAGTGATAACTTTTGCAAGTTTTATTATTATGATACCAGAACTATCTTTCAAAACTATCTTGTCCCTCAGAACAATTAGTAATTACACAAATTATCATTTTAACTTGTTCCTGTTAGAATAGTTTTCAATTACCTTTTTTTTTTTTCATTTCACTTTTCTCCCTCTGCTCCCAAACTCCACTCTCCTAGTTTCGTTCTACTTAAGGAAGGGACTCAATTCCGGTGTTTTCATTTCTTTCTCGTTCATATATTATTTTTCTAAGCAAATATACATTAAGACGTTGAGCAGTTGGCAATATATTAATAAACTGAAAACAAAAAGAAAGTAAACTTCCGATGTTTCTGCAGCCTCGAAATGGCGACAGGTCACACAATCGTCAGGGAATCAGCGTCAGAGGGTGGAGAGCTTGTTTGTGTATGTTGCATCTTTTATAGAAAGAAACAATAGCCAGCTCCCTCAGTTCGGGGTTCTTGGCGCCGCCCAGTGGAGACAAGCGCCTTTGCATCTCATTCCTGGCAGTTGGCTCGGTCATCGTGTGGACCCCCCTAGAAAAACGTTCAAATTAAATGGGATCGAAGAAACACCAGTTTCAAATTCATCACGATTTGTAGTTGAAATTTTTAAAATCAATTTCCATGGAAAATATGATGCTCTAGCTTAAAAGAACCCCAAATCTAGGTAGGTAGTAGACTGTGGAGGGTATATTAAGGTAGAAACTTGTTAAGATTTGGGTCTGAATCATTGTTTGCGGCGAAAAAGAAGAATCTTTGGTGCTGATTGGCAGGAAGGAAAAGGTTTTTTAAAATTATTATTCACAGTTAGCAAATAACTGCTTTCTGGACAAGAATTTCAACAATCTTCCCCAAATTAAAGAACTTTCTTATTAAGAAAATGAAGGTTTGGGAGTGGGAGATAATTTTTAAATTTGTGTCAGTTTAGAGACACCATTTACTTGTATTTTAAAACCAGTAGGAAAATCTGAGCTTAAATTCAGCTAACGCATATGTTTTCACTTGGAAATGTGCACCCCGACCTATTTCTGAATTTTGACTTTTTTTAAAAAAGAGAAAAGTAAATTATGCTTTTTTTTTTTTTTTTTTGCCAGAAAGTGAACTACTTTTTGGATGTGTATATTATACATACTCCCGGGAAAAAAAAATAATGATAAAAAAGGAGTATGTCTGGGGAGAAAAAAAAAAAAAAAAAAGGAACTGAGAAAAGTTAAACAAAACTGTAGCTCTAAGCAATTTGTCCTTCATTAAGTTTGTGATCTGGTCTTTGAATCCCTCTTTTGATTCTTCAGGCCATTACTAGCATTTCCTCTTTGGGAAGGACCCAAATATAGGAACCTTGATAAAGGTCAAGGTCTTATTTCTCTTGGCCATTGTTTCTCTCCAAAGCTAATCTTCTAACTCCCATGCAAAGAAATCTATGATGTTAACCTTTTCTTAACAAAATATGATCTGAAACATTCACAAGGTGGGACCTACTGAGTTCCTATTTGCTTTGGAGTTTTCATAAATCACGCATTCCCCCTCCTCCCAATACTTGGACCTTCTTCTTTCCCTCTCTCTGCAGGTTTCATTTTCTCATAGGGTCATATTTCCGTCCTCTCCCCTGCCAATGTTGTGAATTATTCCAAGCAAAAACCCCTGTCGCACTGCCCAACACAAGCTGTGCAATCAGCCTTTTGAGCTCTTGAGTCATTTTAGGCGATGGAACAAAACAAAAACAGGCTTAAATGAATTATTTATCAAGGTCGAGGATAATTGATTTGTGCAATGCCGTCACTTCTGGATTTTAGATTTTTTTCCCCTCTCCTCACTTCCCATCCTGGATATGAAGCGAGAGGAGTGCGTTTTGAAGCTCCAGAGGCCAGAAGAAAACGCACCCCTATTTGGGAAGTTGGCGGATGATGTCAGAATGGGAATAACTCTAATCGATAATTGAAAAGGAAAGGACGTGTGGCATTGACCTGTAGTCCCTGGCAACCCTAAGGCCCTTCCCGCCCTTCCTATAGTAAACTCTGCCAGAGGCTGCGGGTGTCTAGATCGCGAGGGTCTGCGGTTCAGGGCCTAGCGGGCTGGGCCTCGCGGTCCGGGATAAACCGCCTTAGTACGTTCCCAGCCGGTGGTAACGTAACCCCTAGCTGGAAGGCCAAGGCTTGGCCCGAAATCTCCCGGAGACTGTGCGTAGTCCGAGCGCAGTTCCTGCGCCAAAGGCTGCTTATCCCACCTGGCTGCCGTCCTCCTAGGCCTTCCGCACCTCCGCCCGGGCTAGCCCGACCCCACTGGCGGGGGTCCAGTTACGTGCTGCCGAGGGGCTCCCTAGACCCCCTCAGGCCAGAGCCAGCCTTGGCCTGGGTCACGTCCCGCATCCTCGCCCAGCCTCGCCAGTCCCGGCTTCTCCGCCAAACTCCCTCTCGCCTCCCGAGAAAAGTGAAAGCTGACCGCACTGTTCATCTTGTCGCCTCGGTCCCTCCTCTTCCCACTGTTCTTAGAGACAGCACGATGTAAAACGGTAGGAAGACGGTACGAAACAGGTCAGTATACCCCTGAAGTAGCGCGGGGTTTTTCTGGGCCAAACATCTCGACTTCTCCACGAAAACGAAAGGAGGATCAGTCTCCCACCTACCCACTTTCAGGCCTGGGGCTCACACTCAGTTCCCCACGAAAGGCGAGATCTTGTCCCAGGAGATCATATACCTTCCTGACGCCTACAGGTCCTCCATCGAAAAAAGGTGTTCCCAGAAAACGACCTACAGAACCGCATCTAAGCCCCAGGTTTCTGCCTAGCCCTTGGAGACTTTAAAGGCCATTTTCTAATAACATTCTGCATCTAGTCACGGAAGCGACGCCAACCACGCAGATTCATAGGGTTCTTAAAATGGTAATCTGGAGTAAAATGTAACTCAAAGAACTTTGAATCATTCATTAGCACCTTATAATTACTCTGCTAATTAGGTTGACACGGCACTTAATCAGGAGTAATACGCCGTCTTGTCACTGGCACTTCCCATTACTCTGACATTCAACAAGAGACAGGTTGCAGACGTCCTAAAGAAAATAATGCAAGTTGATACCCTCCAACGAGGCGTCACAGTTCTGCTCTGGGTCCCAAACGGATCCACAGAGACTGTTTCCAAATGAACGGTCGGCCAAAGGGGGAAGGGGGCCGACGACCTGGAGTGTGGCGCCTGGGGGCGCAGGCTGGGGACTCGCCACCCCTGTTCCCGAGCTCCTACACCAGCCTGACACCGCAGTGAACCGTGGCTGCCCTCGACACTAGAGAATGCCAGGGGCTTCACTTCCCCGGCTCCGGAGAAAGTGTTTAGCCAGGCATTTCTTCCAGCACGGGCTGTGGCTGGAGACAAGGCTGAGTTCCCCGTTTTGAGCCACAGGCCCGGTCCCCTCCCCATCCCCCCCACCCCCAATTGTGCGTTGCGGATGCGGACCCGGCTCCAGCCCTCACGGCGATCGGCCACCAGGCTGGGCCGAGTCCGATCGCTTGGGCTCCTTGAGCGAGAAATCAGAGCCCAGAGCCTGCCCGCCCATCCGCATCTCCAGCTCCTGGAGCTACACACATTCCCGTGGGTTTCCTCGGGGATCCCCTTCCTCTGCTTAGTGTTTCCGGACTATTCAAGCGCGTGTTTGGGGAGGCTGCGAGGACCGCCGCCCGGGAGACGAAAGGTAGGTCGGCCCGAGTCCTTTACTCTTTGCGTCCTCTCCACGCGCCCCCGCCCCTGACTTAAGACAACAGGCAAATCTCTACCCCTTTCCCCTTCCCGCCCTTTGGTTCCCTTTCTCTGGTGTCCCTCTGTGGTTCCCCAACCCCTTCTTCTTTAGCCCCTCACTCGTGATTGTGGGCACCACCAACGCCACGGGACTACGTGCTCGGCTCCGGGCTGCTGGCAAAGGGATGCGCGGGTTCTCAAAAGAGCAGCGGGGTCCGGGCCGCGCTCGCTGACCAGCTCGCGAGCCGCGCGCCCATTGGCTCCCGGCACGTTGGCGTCGCTCGCTCGCGCGGGCGCGGCCAATGGGGGCGCGGGACCCGGTGCGCGGCCTCGGTGCAGGGGCGCGGGCCCCGCGCGGCGCGGGGAGCGGCGGTGTCCGTGACGTCACGAGAAGGGTCGGCGCCGCCCGCGAGCCGCCGGATTACAAGCGAACGCGCCCGGCAGCGGCGGGAGTCGCCCGGCGTCGCCTCTGCACGGTCTCCTCCGCCCGTGCCCGCTCCTGCGCTCCTTCCTCCTCCGCCTCCTCCGGTTGCCGCTGCCGCAGTGGCCACGTCTGCTCCACAACTTTCCGAGAAAGTTGAGAAACTCGTCCCCGCGGCGGCCGGGTCGCCCAGCCGCCGCCTCGGGAGCCACCGGGGAGCTCCGAGGGCGCCGGGCCTCCCGGGCTGAGCGGCCACCGCACCTGTCACGTCCGCCCCCGTCGCTGCCGCCGCCGCTCGGTGCCGGGCCGTGGGCAGACCTAGGCGGCGGCGGCGGCGGCGGCATCATCGGCGTCGTCCCTGGCCGCCCGCGTCTTCGCCCAGGTCCCCCGTGCCGCCACCGCCGCCCCACGTGCGCGGGGCCTCGCGGAGCGCACGCTTCTGCTTCTCCAGTTTTTTTTTTTCCTAGTTTCCCCCTCCAGTGTTTCTTTCTTCCTGTCCCTACTTTTTACATAAGAGGGGAAAAGTTGTGACGACAGTGTCCACCGATTGCCACCTCCTGATTAACCTCGCTTCACTCCCCGCCCCACTTTCTTTCTTTTCTGTTTTTAAGCGGCGTCAACGTTGTTGAGTGTTTATTTGGTATTGCGATCGGTAGCTTCCTTGGCTTGGGGCGGCTGGTGCACGGCGGAGTGGCGTGGACCTCATGTAGACATGACAACAATGGAAGGGGCCAGCGGCTCGAGTTTTGGAATAGACACGATTTTGTCCAGTGCCAGTTCGGGCAGCCCCGGCATGATGAATGGAGATTTTCGCCCACTGGGCGAGGCGAGGACCGCGGATTTTAGGAGTCAGGCCACCCCTTCCCCCTGTTCGGAGATCGACACCGTCGGAACGGCGCCTTCTTCTCCAATCTCGGTCACCATGGAGCCCCCGGAGCCGCATCTGGTAACAGACGGGCCCCAGCATCACCACCACCTCCACCACAACCAACAGCCGCCGCCGCCAGCCGCGGCCCAGACGCAAAGTTTGCAGCCTTCGCCCCAACAGCAACCGCCGCCGTCGCAGCAACAGCCAGCTGCTCAGCAGCTGGGCTCGGCCGCCTCGGCCCCCAGGACTTCCACCTCTTCTTTTTTAATTAAGGACATCTTGGGCGACAGCAAACCTCTGGCGGCGTGCGCGCCCTACAGCACCAGCGTCTCCTCTCCTCACCACACCCCGAAGCAGGAGAGCAACGCAGCTCTCGAGAGCTTCAGGCCAAAGCTCGAGCAAGAGGACAGCAAATCCAAACTCGACAAGCGGGAAGACACCCAAAGCGACATCAAATGCCATGGTGAGTGGAGCCGCACCAGCTGCCGTCCAGCTTCTTCTCCTGGTTCCCTTCTCCCCTTCAGCCTCTGGCGAATCTCCGATGGGGAATTCCAGGAGTTTGTGGGGCGATTGGGCGACGTTCAAAAGAGTGCAAGCTGGAGAGGCCTGGGCGTGCTATTTAAACACACTCCAAGTTCTGTTTATTGTTACATTTTTACCCCTCAACCTTCACTGTCCTCCAGCGCCTTTCTTTGTTTTCAATTTTAATGTATGGAGGGGAGGCAGCAGCTAGGAGATGTGAGAGGAAATACTTTTTGTTGAAAAAAGGGAAGGACTCAAGGGTTTTTCTAGCCTAGACCTCGGGAACCGGAATGGAGGGAAGTGGGAGACAGAAACTGCTTCGTTAATGTGATGTCTAGGGGTGTGATCACAACCTGGTGTTTATTTTTTAATGCAAATGTTAACCCCCCACACACATATATTTTCCAAACATCATCACAGGAATTGTCCGATTTAATGAAGGCAACATTTCCAAGCTATTAACAGAGCAAACTTTTTTTTACTAGATAGTGATCAATACAGAGAGGACTGTAAAGACTCATAATCAATTTTTTAAAATGCCCTTCTTTCCCAATGGCCCCAACAAAATTTCTGTACCTTAGTAAAATTTTTGGCTGTTTACAAATAAGGGGGAGGTAGTATTTATAAAAATAAAATTTTATGGAATTTGAATTTATCTGTTTCAGTAAAATCAGAAGATGACAATGGAAATTGTCCTTCAACTCCCTCTTTCCATTTTCTTCTCAGGCAATTTTATGAATAAGTGTTGTAGTCTTTGCATTGCAAGAGGGTTTTAACATACCAGGGGAGTTCTTTTTTCCTTTACTGATACGTTGTTATTATTAATCCTCAATTCTGTGGTAAAGATATATGCTGTCTGTAAGGTTGGATATTGGCTTCTCATTTTACTATTATAGTATTAGCATAATAGTGTCCAAAACAGATGTACAGTCTGGTCTGGCGATTTTTCCTGCACCAACCTCCCCAGTGGGTCAATTAGAGAGATTATTGTTCTTCCTGCAGGGAAGATCAAGGAGTGCTGCACAAACGGGTACAAACAGAGAGGGATTGACATATCGATTTCCCACCATTTCAGTAAAAAACCAAAGTTGACAAATAGAATCCGGAAATCTCTGCGCTGTCACCTGGATGGGCTCAGTGATTTTGAGCTCTACTCAATGCCTTGGTGACACATTTCTTTCTGAAGCTTTAAAAGACTTGGTATGGACAGCTGCAAAGAGCTTGATTCCAACATTTCTCAAGTGCGTCTGAAAAAGAGGAACAAATGTTTATAACTTTCAGTAAACAGGAAAAATGTAAATTGAAAAAGGTGCCCCCTCCTCCAAAAAAAAAAAAAAATCCACAGAGAAGAAGGACTGAGAAGGACCAAGTCACAAAAATGTTTTTAGGGGAAACAATAAAAAAAGGACAGTGACTCTTCCCAATCAAGGAAAAACAGTAACAAAATACCCTTTATTGAAAAGTATATTTTAAAACTAACTTCCAACCACCAGCAGGTCAGACACCCATTTAGAACCCATTTAGAACCACTGTACAAAAGACCCATACTCTCCTGGCAGAAAACAAACCTCTTCCTCCATACTGGCTAAAGCCCAAGTATGTGTATGTGAAGAAGGTGGCCGAATATAATCCCCCAAGAGCAGTGGCAGGCTTGGCAATGTGGAAGTGTGTGCCAGGAGGTTACTCCACCCTTCCCTTCCCTATTTCAGGCTAACTTACAGGGCTGTGATGGATTTCTATCCTAGGAACAAAGGAGGAAGGAGACCGAGAAATTACAAGTAGCCGAGAGAGTCCCCCTGTGAGAGCCAAGAAACCTCGAAAAGCCAGGACGGCTTTCTCCGACCACCAGCTCAATCAATTAGAGCGTAGCTTTGAGCGGCAGAAGTACCTGAGTGTCCAGGACCGCATGGACCTGGCAGCTGCACTCAACCTCACTGACACCCAAGTCAAAACTTGGTACCAGAACCGCAGGTAAGGAAGGCTATTTGGGGAACAGAGGCACCTGCCATTCAGGTCATGACCACCACTGATCTTCCCTCCTGGCCTCTGGAGACTCTAGGGAGAGAGCAGTCAGGGGGCCCACAGTAGGTGCTTGTATGCTTCCAGGCTAAAACAGGATTAGCCACACCTCCCAGGTGAGAGGGACCACTGGGCAGTGGAGTTTGGGCACTGTTGCACTTTTAAATGTATTAACAGGTGGTACTATCCCTCTGAAACCTGACCTAGTGGAACTTCTCCCTTTTGTCCCTAAATCAATCAAGCCATACCTTCCCAAATTGAGACATCTGTGTAGCTGACACTCAGGCCCAGAGAGCCTGCCTGCACAGGGCACCCTTTGGGCCCTCCCCATGCTGGTTCCAAATGGCTGTGGCCAGCAACAGAGCCCAGCTATTTCACTCCCCACAGAGCTGCCCCACCAGCCAGGGCTTAAATGCGAGGTGGTTGGGAGAGCCAGAGACTGAGACTTGCTCACCAGAGCCTCGGTGATTAGGAAAGCTCAGCTGGGTTAGAGCAGGGTGGGCAGCCACAGCCTGGAGAATCAGGCAGCTGGCCAAGCATCCAGACTGGGGGAGGGATCTATCCCCTATACTGGCTGCCTCTGCTGTCTCAGTAGGGAGAAAGGGTGCTGCTAAGCCTGCACCACACCTCTGCTCGTTTAGAAGGAAATTAAGAACGAGTCTGGAGGCTCTTGCAGGGACCTGAACTGTAGGGCCAGCCCTGAGCAATCTGAGGCAGGGCTCCTCTGTGTTTCCATTCCTGGCACTCTCCTCTCCCTCGTTTCAATTTTCTCTCCCCCTCCTTTTCTCTAGTTTGTGTTCTAATCGTCTATAAGTGCAGTTGGAAATGCCCATCCAGTTGTCATCTTTACCATAATTTTCTGTCTCATTACATACGGTTTCAGCCACCCTAATTCTGTCGGAAAACATTAGTGTCATTTGTAGCCAATTTAAAATGGGCGACATGTTTATTAATTTGGCTGGAGCTACTGGGTATGGATGGCCCACCAGCCTCGCGTTCCTTTTTAAGGCATTTGAGCAAATACTTGCTCTTGTCTTCTTCCTTGGTGGGGTGCAACGTGGGAGGGAGGAGACCAAGGAAAACGGATCACATATTTTAATTACTACTTTCTCCCTGAGGAGGAAATATATTGAAATGCATTTTCCCCCACCCAGAATAGTCAGGAGCCACTGTCCCCTTGGGAGAGTTCTTTCTCAAACGAATTCTGTTTTGAAACCTTGTGGCCCTTCTCGCTCTAACCCCTTTAGCTGCTGTAAGGACCAGTCAGGCTGACCAGAGCGCTCTCCACTGCCCTGGAGAGTAAGAGGGGCTGAGGTCCAAGGCCTAGGAGGCTCTGTGTCCCTTTGTTTACCTATTGGTTTCTTCTCACTGGTTGGGATGGGGTGAGGGCTGAAAGTGGACACTGGGATTGTGCTGAGCTGCGGGCTGCCCAGGAGAAGTAAGGGAGGAGGGGAACATGGCCTGTGGATATAGCAGTATCATTTGGGTTTCAGTGAAGTTTCAGGAAGTAGCCAAACCAGGAGGAGGGCAACAGTAAAGCAGAGAGTCCGGAAAAGGAAGCAAAGCTCTTAGGATTTCATCTGTGGGTGTCTCTCTCATGGAGAGTGTAGTTTGCAAAATTGACTTTGGGTTTGGGTCCTCTGTCGAAGTGTGGGCAGGAGATACACGCTCCGGGTTCCCAGAACTCTCTGAATCTTCCGGAGGAGGAGCAGTGGAGAGGGCCAGGGCAGGGACCAGGCCTGGGTGCCAGGACCGTGCCCACAGCCGCTGGGTGTGCTGCCTGCCCGCTTTTTTTCAGGACCAAGTGGAAGCGGCAGACTGCAGTGGGCCTGGAGCTGCTGGCTGAGGCAGGGAACTACTCCGCGCTGCAGAGGATGTTTCCATCTCCTTATTTCTATCACCCAAGCCTGCTGGGCAGCATGGACAGCACCACAGCGGCAGCGGCTGCCGCGGCCATGTACAGCAGCATGTACCGGACTCCTCCCGCCCCCCACCCCCAGCTGCAGCGGCCGCTGGTGCCCCGAGTGCTCATCCACGGCCTGGGGCCTGGGGGCCAGCCAGCCCTCAATCCTTTGTCCAACCCCATCCCAGGCACCCCACATCCTCGGTGAAGAAGGAGGGAAGGAGCTGCAGTCCCTCCAGGTCCCCTCCCCACCCTGGACAGCTGCCCCAACTCTCCCCGAAGCAGGCCACCAGGTCTCCCGGGCAGCCTTTCCTGGGAGGTGGAGGAGGAAGAGAGAAGATGCTCACCAGTGGGCAGGCCAGGGGGTCCCCAAAGAGGAGCCAACCCTCTGCTCTCCACCCCACCCCCACAGGCAGGGCTGGAAAGCTCCCCCAGCAGTATGACTGGTGAAAACGCTGACCCCACTCAAAGTGCAACCAGTAAGTGAAAACATCATCGACAACAACAACAACAACAAGCTCACATTCTTTTTAAAAATGACTTTAGGGACAAGCAGGAGGGAGGGAGGGGGGAGGGCTAAGAAGGGAAGAAAGAAGGGCATGGAGAGGAACCACAGGGACAGAAAGAATTACTGGTGGACAGACAGCCTCAAATTCACCCTCAGGCGTAGGGTATTGCCGTGGACTTGCGTCTGCCCCAGAGAAAAGAGGAGGGTGACTGAGAACTTTGCACTGATTCTCATGACCTTTTTTCTTTTGGAAAAGTGGCATGCTCCATATATGAAAAAATGTACATTTGAAAGACTGAGTGATAAGTGATATATCATATTTATTATATGTTGTCCGAAAAGAGTCACTTATATATGTTAGTAAACACTGATTTTTTTCTTTACATGTTTTTTGATTCCGTAAAATAAATGCTTAGACAAAATATAGATTTTTTTGTGATTGAAAATTACAAAAATAAAGTTTATCTTTTTTTAACAAGTGATGAAACCCCAGGGAACTGATTTTACTACAGCAGAATGTACAATGATGAAACGCGCAACTTACAAAAAAATTCCCTTCCGGAATATTAGGCATTTATAAAATCTGTAGACATCGGGCGGGCTTTTATAACACAGCTCCATTTTTTAAATGCTGGCCCCTTCTGAGCCGTTATCTGCCATGTGCGAGTGCCTTTCTTTTTAAGCGGATGGTTTGTTTCAGGACAGCCACGCGGCCCCGGGAGGAAGTCCGTGCCTGTGGGCTGTTGGTGCTGGCTAAGTAGGCGGCCAGCATCCCTCCGTCCCGCCAGCCTGGAGGCCCCAGCTTGACCGCCTGTGGAAATCTCTCGGCCCGCCCCTCCTCCTCCTCGGGGTCTTCCTCGGGCGTGGAGGGTCCCCGGCGCTGGGTAGCGGCGCTGTCAGGGGCTGGGCAGCGGGCGGACGCTCCGCCGGCCTCGCAGCTGTTCAGTCGCCCGCGGCTGGGCACCCGCGCGGCCGGACAGCCTGCGAGCGGGAGGCTGCGGGGCGGGCAATTAGGACGCCCCGGGGGACGCGGAGAGGCCCTGCTAACAAACCCGTGTTGCGGCTTTGATCCTTGCCGTTTCGGTTCCCGGGTCGGCGGGCGTCCACCCCACACCGAGCCGCTTGTCCTAACGAGTTCGCTGTGCTTCGCGACGCCTGGAGCCGGAGTGGAAGGGTGAACTCTGCTTGAGACAGGCGTGCCAAGCCTTTTATCCGCGCCTCTGGAACGGCTGCGGCCCAAAGTGAGAGATCCTGCTCGGTGTGGAGGAAGCCGTTGCCTGTTTTCCGAGTGCTGTGGGTGTGTAAATGCTCTTAGCATCCCAACTAGGGTTTCTGTTGGTTTCTGGCCGCAGTTTCCCCGGGCCCGGCTGACTTTGTGCCAAGCGCAGGCTCAGGACTTTATGAAGGAAAACTAAGTGAAGGGGATGGTTACTGAGCAGCTCCCACTCCTCTCCAGCCCCGAGCTCTCTTCCTGAGCCTCCCGAAAGCCAGACGCGATATCTGAGCTTCTTCACCCGTCTCTCCTCCCTACTGTCCTAGCGCAGTGGTTAAGGGGTAGGGTAAGAAGCTAAACCTAGATCTAGACCTGGCCTCCAACTTTCTGATTCTTGAACTTTAGTAGAGTTCAAAACGTTTTTAAATGTGTGGAGTGGCGTAGGAAAGTAAGTTGAGAAGGGCTGGGAAGGAAGAAGGAAAGAAAGAGGTGAAATCCAGGAGGAAATAGCCTCAGGCACCTTGATCAGACCTTGGCTAATTAGGGAGTGGTTTGCAGATTTCTCTCCAGCTCATCAATTTGCTTTAAAAATGGTCTTGGTCTTCTTTGATACTAGAAAAAGGTTTGGACTGGCTCTTCTCATTTTTTGCCTGCTGAGCTGGGACAAACTCACACCTGGGCTTGGCTGGAAACTGGGTGCCACTATGTCCTGTGGGAATGCCAATGCATGGGCACTCAGCAGACTCTCCTTGTTCAATCTTAGCTGCAGTTGGATTTTTCAACCAAGTTTCAACAGTTTACAACGATTTGCTTTGGCCTAAAAAGGCATTTTTCAAGGCTTGAAGATGCTATATCTTCTCTCTATACAGAAACCTGGAGTTAGTCAGCTCTGGGCAAAAAGGGGACTTGGGAGGGCACAGAGTTCAAACATACAGAGAATCTATATAAAGGATTACTACAGGTCCAGGTGGAGAAAATACCTAAGCAAACCTGCAAATCCAGCTAAGGCCACGGAACCCATTTGCTGCCAGCAGTCCACCAGCCACCCTGCTGGGAGAATTGGCCTACTATTGCTTCATTCTCAAGGCTGAACTTGGACTCCCTAGGTGGTCAATGGAGGGGGAGGTCAATGTAAAGCCTACAGACTGCAAGATTTCCACTGCTGTTAGTAATAATTTTGGATACACCAGAGTCCTCCCAAGTTTACTTTTTTTCATAGTCATGTTTTCTTATATCTTCTAAACCATGAAGCTGAAAGTGGTCTTTTCTAAATTTGTTTTGGTTTTGGTTATTTATTGTTGCATACATGTTGGCAGATTGTGTGTGTGTGTGTGTGTGTGTGTGTGTGTGTGTGTGTGTGTGTTGTTGGGCGTTGTCCTAGGAAGAAAATTGGGTATTAGTTTCTTTTTCTTTCTTTTTTCCCCTCAATATTGCTGCAAGGGCTCCTTGGCAGGTGCCCTAGTATACAAAAGTCCCCAAATTATTGCTTAAAAGTCAAACACAAACCTATTTCATTTGCTTACAGGGGTTCTTCTGTACTTCTGTGCTTGCCTAGCTAAGTTGGGGTGGTTGGCTAATAGATAAAAAGAGCAATCTGTGGTTTTCTGAGAAACAATGAAGATGCTAACATGCCTATTCCCGAGGCAGACCTAGAATAGTTACAGAGCCCCAGGATGGCTGTAACTGGGAGCTGCACTCTTTCCTTTCCCCACTTTCAGCTGGTGAAAATGAAGAGTACTCTATGGCCAGTCCATTTGGATTCCTCCTTTGACTAAGTTGAAGTCTGACTAAACAGAAACTTTCAGTGGCATTCTTTTCTTCCATTAGGAACATAGAAAAATGACCTTGTTTTGGACAGATGCTTAAAAACCCACAAAGGCCCTTTAGATTTGCTCACCCTAAGATCAGCTTCAGGGACTCAAGCAAGCCTAGCACTAATCTGTAGTTGAGTGTCAAAGAAGAAGTTAAACTCTCCGGCTAGCAGCCAGCCATTGTAGCTCAACCCAGCAATTTTCAATGAATCGCAAAGTAATGATTGCTGTTTGGCTCCATGCCTCCAGCAAATATGCCTCCCACCCTGTATCAGTTTATTTTTACTCCACCCCTTAAAAGGAAAGCCCACATGATGGCAAATGAGACAGCCAATTTCCTGTGTTACAAATAAAACCGCTTACTCTCAAACCAAGTCTTCCCTCCTCCTCCCTCCCTGCCATCTGACTCCTGCCTAGGCAGCCCTTCCCCAAGAGTCTGTTAAATCCCACCTCCCCTCTTTAAACAGGCAGCTTCTGAGTAGTTTGTTTTGTTATATTTTTAACTTTTTAAAAATATTTGGAAAAGCTTTCCCCAGGGCTAGGGAAACTTTAGTTCTTGTTAAACCACGTGATTACAAAAAAAAAAAAAAATTCTGGAAGAGAGCTGCTTGGTTTTTTAAAAAGCCAGGCAGGGCTTGAAATCAACATGTTTGGAAAGAAACTGACTTTTCACCACTAGTGGGCATGGTCAGGGGCAGGGGCAAGCCTCAGAGGGAACTGATATTTCCTCTGCACCTCTGCATCTTTGGTGAGGGAAAGCTGGCCTTCCCTGTGCCCAGGCTGTTGACTAGAGAAGGTGTGGGTGGGCAAGTGACTGGGGCCTTCTTCAGGGTTGACCCTAAAGACCTCTGGGACAATGTCTGCAGGCTCCTTAATCTCCCACTCATTGTCCAATCTTACTTCCCTGGCCAATTCCAGCCCTCTTCTCTAGGACTTGTGTCTTTTCTTGGAGTTGGGGGCTTTCCGCCAAGATCCAGTGCCCAGTGCCCCTCCCTTCTTACCTCTAGCAGGCTGAACACTCTCAGGGATGGGTACTAAGTGTGGGGTTGGGGGTCTGTGCTTTCAGAGAAAGGGAGGTGTCTCTAGCCTCTTGCACTGGAAAACCAGGCCAATTGTCTTGGAGCGATGAGATGACCCAGAACAGACTTTTTTCCTCCCTTCCTTCTGGCTGAATTTTGAAGGTCTCTGTCAGCTTGAATGTTCCTGGGTGGACTGTCTTGGTCAACATCGCTTTCTCAGTTTCTTTCCTCTGTACTTCTTGTCTCTCCCTCTGGGTCTCCTTTTCCCAATTTCTCTTTCCTAGCACCACAGACAGCTCCCGGGTCGCCTGGAGGCGAGGTGCCCGGGGTTGGAGGGTTCCCGGCAAAGCCTAGTGGACCGCAGGGGGCGCGCCCGGGAAGAGTCGGCGGGGTCCGCGGATGGGTGGGGGGATCCTTGAAGTGATTACAAAGAGCCCTCTCGGTAGCGTTTCCTGATTAGCTCTAAGTCCAAACGGGGTCACATTCCAAAGAACAAAATCTTCAGATCAATAAAGTAATTCAAAAACCAAAAGATCTCGGGGTAAGTAGTGCTCAGTGACAGATCAACTCTAAACCACCCCTATTTAATAAGTTCTTAGTGGAAGCCGACTAGGGAGGAACAGGGCCTTGCGTCTGCTGCTCCGAAGCCCTTGTGAGCGGCGGCCGCGAAGTCTTCGGTGGAACCTCGATAAGTGGCACGCGCTTCCTCCGCTCGCACAGGGCACCGCGCCCGGCGAGCCTCCGCCTAGGCCCGCGGAGGCGCAGGAGGGGTACTTGCGGGGCGGCGCCCCGGCAGGACGGGAAGAGCCGAGGCGCGGATCCTCACCGCGGCTCCCTCCCACTGGGTTTGGGACTTTCAGCTCCCGCTGCTGTCTGGTCACCGGCAGCTGGTCGCTCCCGTGGGAGCTCCGCAGAAACAGAAGGGCCGTGGCGAGCGCGAGATTGAACTTGATTTACGATAAAAGGGCCTCGACACTTGGTGAAGCTGATGCGTTCCCGCCCCATCCCCCCATCTCGGGCCGTCAGACTTGGCTCTTGGGTTAAGACGCCACAGTGTGGATGTCGTTCCATCCACTCCCAGCTATGCGCACGCCGCTAGAGGTTTGGCGCTGCGCGGTCCCAGCCCTGCGGCAGAGCGCGAGCATCGCGCGGGGTCTTCCGCGGAGCGCACCCTGGCCCGGCCTCCGCGCTCCCACGTCCTCGGGACCGCCTGCGGCCACGAGTTCCAGCGCCCCGATGACAGATCTCGGTGGGTTCTGGAGGGAATGTAAAGTTTTCTCCTTCTCCAGCGAAGATAATAAAATAAATTTTGCCCAGGTAGGAACTGATAGCTGCGCCCAGGTTCACCGCCTCCCTCACTTTCCAAAGGGTTCATAGCTTAAAATGGTATCTTCTTCAGATCTTCCCTCAGTTCTTGGAAGTCAACTTTTCTTTCATGATTAGCAACCTCCCCACCCCCTTCCACTATGCCTCTCGTCTTCCTCTTATAGAGGGATAGAAATGCTAAGTGGAATTAGGAACCAATTTGTAGCAGCTTAGATTATCCACGTTTGTAGGTTCAGGGCTCTTTGGGGACCAAGGGTTTCCCCAAAGTCTCTGGGGGCTGGAGGAAGAGGCGCTCCAGAGTGCGGATTGGGCAAGGTCCATCTTTGGTGGAAAGGAGGGAGGATCTGCACTTAAAATACTTCCTTAGGAGATAGGCATTGGTGGCACACTCCTATTCGACAAAACTAGTGCCCTGGTGGAAAGAGAGACTGTGTTCTGAAATTAGTTGGCTGACAGGAAATGGACGTGGAAATCTGTGCTATACACTTTCTGCTTTAGGGAGGGCAGGGTATTTGATATGGTTTTCAAATGTAGGGGTCTCCCCAGTGAAAGGACCGCAATAGATCTCTTTCATACTCTTTAGGTTTCCTGTTGAGTGAATTGATTTTCTAGTGATTTAATTTTAAACTTTTGATTTTCTTAATATCTCTAATTTGATAAAAATTGTCAAGATATAACTTCTGAGTGATGTGAATGATATTTGGTAAAATCATTAAGGAGCTGTTTGTCCAGCTTCCTCCAACCAGCGCTTGCCTCCTGCAGTCTGGGCATTTGCAGTTCAACAGGCAGAGAGCTTCCAGCCTAGATGTCAGCAGAGACAGAGTTTCCCATTGGAAATAGGGTATATCAGAGTCACAGTCATGGTCAAACATCACTTTTCATTCCTCTGCCCTACCTTGCATAAATTATTCTATTAATAGAAGCTTACCAAGTTGTTGCCATTAAATTAAGAAGATTTTAAAGGAACACCAATGTCCTCACTGGTTTTTAGTGAACACATTGTGGTACACATGAAACTTGCTCATATGTGAATAAAGGCATAACTGTCACATAATCTTCCATTGCTGTGCAATGATAGGTTGACCCAGAAAGTCACATAAAGCACAAATGGATAAATGTGGACATGACATCCTTCCCTTTGTCTTTCTTCTTTGCTGATTGCCTTAGAAATTTCTGGCAATTTGCATTTTAGATTTCCCCATAAATTCCTCTAGATTTACATTAAAGCTGACCAGAAAAAGCAGGTTATTTGCCTCATCGGCTCTACCCATCTCTATCCAGTGGCTACCTTCTGCCAGCCCATCCTAGCCATGGCCAGAGACCAGGAAAAGGTGCAAGTATGTATTTGCAAGGGCTCCACTCCTCTCTGCTTCCTTTTCTTTCAGTCCCAGGCAGAGGCTGTCCAAGGGTGCCTGGTTGTTGGAAGAAGGCCCAAACTTTTATTACTCTTTTCCTCTTACCCCTCTCTTATTTTTGGTTAAAATTCTTTGCCCTTGTCCACATGTGCCACCTGCCTTCTTGTGGCCTAATTACCCTTGCTCTCAGAAGGCATAATTATCCTCACATACTCAAAGTCCTCACATGAAAATATTAGGGTTGAATTCGGTTAGAATTTATGTATACATCAAGACTTTTCATCTTCATTTAGTAAAGCAATAATGACTACTTTCATCTTAGGAATTGGTAATAGATATGATACCCAGAGATCTGATGAGAAGCTATGTTGTTGGTAGGTGCCATTGAGTCAGGTCTGACTCCTAGTGACCCTCAGAGGGTTTTCAATGGCTGATGGTTCTGGGAGTGGATTGCCACATCCTTCTCCCATTTTTGTGATGGTGGGGATCGAACTCCGGGTCCTCAAAGAGTGCAGAGCAGTACTCTACCAACTGTGCTAAGCCCCAGCCCGATGAGAACCTATAGGTGAGTGAATTCTGGAGAGGAAAGCTCTGGCCTGTGAGGAGACTTTGAGGGATGAGATCCATCAAGTCTGTCTGGTTTTCTGTTCCCTGCTTGTTTTTGTCTTCCTGATTTTTACTTTGCTATTTCAGATTTTTTCTGCAGCCATAGCACCCTGGCATCCAGTCATGCCTGATATCAGAAACTAAGCAGGGTCAGCCTGGTTATTCCTTGGGTGGGAGACTGCCTGGGAATATGAGGTGCTACAGGCTAGGCAGAAGCCCCTGGCAATCCACTCTCAAAACAATCTGTCACTGAAAATTCTAGGAATAGTAGAGAAGCACTGACAATAGTGCTGGGCATGGCATAGTGTTGGGGAGTGTTTCCTTCTTTTGTACATAATGTTCCTATGAGCTGGACCCAAATCAACGGCGCCTAACAACAACAACAACATCTCAGATTTCTGGGGTGTTTTCATGGGGGCAAAGATGATAAGCCAAATATTCCTATTGAGGGATGTCAATGCTAAAAAGATAAACTAAGCTTGAAAGTGTATTGGATCTTACTATTAATTAAGATTTTGGATGAGAATTTTAAAAAACCAACAACTATTCACATCACTTCTCTTTACAGAAGTGCTGTGCAGGACAGTGGCATTTCAGGAAAGATTCCCTTTATTTGGCAAAATGTTTTACAGGCTTTTCTTTAGCTCCTATGAATGGTCTAGTCCCTTAGGGGAACATAGCTATTATTTGGCTTTGCCCAAAAGTTTTGCAAAAGGGTATTTCTGACATTCATGTTAATAAGTAATAGGATTTTAAACAGAACTGCTCTTGAGCCAAACTGAGAATCGGAGAAAATCTCAAAAGTCATTTAATTCAGCATCTATTTTAAACATCAAGTTCTTTTGACAACATATTTGCTTAGTGGTTATATTCTTTCAAGTACTGTTCCGACCTCTTTTTCTTCCCCTCTAAGGATAGAGAGGAACATGGAAGGAAAGAGAAACTACAGAATCAGCACTTTCAGATGATTCTTCCCTTTGATTTTAATGAAGTCATACTATAAGACATTTTATGTAAAAATTTAAAAATAACTTTTCTATATAAAAGTAATGTATATTCACTGTAGAAAATTTATGGAATACTATAGAGAGAAGAAAAATGTGCGTCTTCAATCTCTTGAAGAAATCTTCTACTCACATTTGGTTTGTTTCTAGATTTTTGCCATGCATTTTATATAGTTGTGTCATTTAATGTTTTTTTCTCACATAGTATAGGTATTTCTCTATATTATTTAAAACTCTCATGGTATTTTTTTTTTTTTTTTGTGGTACTGGGGGTTGATCCCGGGGCCTCATGCCTGCATGCTTTGCAAGTGCTGGACCACTGAGCTGCACCCCCAGCCCTTTTATTTTTTTTTCTTTACTTCCTGAGACAGGGTCTCACTAAGTTACATAGACTTCCTCTAGTCTCGAACTTGCGATCCTCCTGTCTCCACCTCCCAAGCCATTGGGATTACAGACGTGCGCCACCACGCCCAGCTACTCTCATGGTATTTGATATGTACTATTTCCTCTTATAAATTGAGGCAACATTATTCCATGGCTAGATATTGCTTTTTTTTCGGGGGGCAGGGGTTGAAACCCAGCCTCACAAATGCTATGCAAGTACTTCACCACTGAGCCACATCTCCAACTTCATCACTGGGCATTTAGAGTTTTCTCCTTACTCGAAGATAAATAGTACTTCAATGAGCACAAAAGCAAGATTTTTGTTTTTGTGTGTTATTTGGTATATTATATTATTATTGATCTTGATAGGGCAGTGGAAGCAATGAAAGAGCGAGAGCAAGATGATCATCTCATGAAAGGAACTGCATTACTGACTAAGGCTAGTGGTTCAGGGAATAGTACAAATTTAGCTTGAGTGAATTAAGAACCACATGTGTTAGCTGGATCAGGATGTATGGAAGTAAAGTAAGAACACCACTTGCCACTTTTTTAAACATATATTTTAAGCCTTCCTGACTTTGGTCATGAATTTGGTAGCCTTCTCACCAGAATAGGAGACTTGCCTGGCTAAAGAGGGGGAAAACAGTCAGGTGTCTTCTGACTTCGATTGGTAGAGTGTTGTCCACCCAGCTCACCTTCCTATTTTTTTTAATGCTCTGACTCTTCTGTGAGTAAATAGAGGACTTTAGCTTCCAGGGCTGTCAATGGCATCTTTCATGAGAACTAAATTCAGGTTAAAGGAAAAAAGAAAGAACCATTACCCATAAAGAAATTTGAGGGTGGGGGTGGAGGGTTGAGGAAAAGAATTAAATAGCAATAGTCTATCTTTTCATTTACATGACACACATTAACCGTACCATAGAAGTTCCAAGAGAACTGTCTTGTTCTCTTGTCTCTAGGAGCCTATGTAGGGGCTTTAATTGCCACATTTTCAAACCGATATAATGGTGGGAATGTCTTAGTAATTACCTTAATGAGATAACACCTTTCCTTCCCTCAACCTACTCATTATCACGCCTCTTGTTCAAATTTCAACTACAAAGAACTATAGTTGTAAAAAAAAAGTCTGAAGTGTATTGTTCCAGGTCTCATACCCTTAAAATAATCACATTGCACATATCCTAAAAATATGAAAGAAATAGTATACACAGGCAATTCAAATATGTTAAAGGAAAGGCTTGAGATAAGTAAACTAAACATCTGGGTGCCCTTTAATTATTCTTGGTTGGATTCTTTATCTTGACCTATAGTGATGCTAAGGTGCCAAAGTGATGAATTTTAAGATGTTGGGCTGTGAAGACGTGCAGCTGCAACACTGATGGATTTAGGAAGGGATGGTAACAAGGTTAGCTGCATGTGAAGTGTGAATTGAGATTTTTGCAAAGAGACTGTGATTGCAGATGGGCATAATGTTGTACCCTTGCATGAAATCTTGCTATTATTGTATAATGGTCAGACAGAGTGTGAAATGACTTATTACTTTTCTTTTATTCTTTAATGAAGTTGGTTAGAGTAGCAGTACTACTGCTAGTCAATAGTAGTAAAGCATACACATACAAAAAACTATATGACAGGTGCTGAAATATTAAATATTCATTTAGTTTTGACTCTTTTCCCCTAATTTCCATGAATATCCATATGCAAACAGAAGCATCTCTTTATCCATATAGACAAATTTGTATTGATTTGTGTGTCTGTACTTATCCTTATTATTCTATATAAATATCCATACAAGGCCCTGATGAGTATAAAAGATTTCAACATCCAAGAAATTTTCATAGCTCTTTTAAATGTTTAAAACTGTTACAATGCTTTGGGGCCAATTTCTTCATGGAATTCAGACTTGAAAATTCTATTTGAAGTTGTATAGGTAATATTGAAATATCAGTTTATCACTATGGTGACTGGAACAAAACATAATAAAAACCCATCATGAGGCACACTCTGTAACATAGCTTGGAAGGAAGCTTCATAAGGAAGATCAAATTGTGCTTCTGTGGATTTGTAATATAGAGTACATATCTTTCATTATATCATGGAAACCATAACAGAAATATTTCTTTACTTCGCAATATCTGAATCACAGGATAATATCTTAGGTTTTACAAATCAAAAGGAAATAATGCTATTATGTTAAAAACAAAGTGAACACCTCCCATTCCTTCTACTGTCACACTTTTGGGTCCAGGTGCTTCTGTTAGAAACAGTAAGAATTATGCATTTAAAGAATTCTTTTTCAGAGATGAGGAATTCTATTAATTACATCATGATTTTTATAGGATCTATAAGATTATAATCAATTTTTAATACATTGGTTTGACTATTTTTTTTTTCAGGATTAGAGGACTGAATCCAGGGCCTCTAGCATACTTTGCAAGCACCGTACCACTGAGCTGAACCCCCAGTCCCTTTTTTTATTTTTATTTTGAGACAAGGTCTTGCTAAATTACACAGGCTGCCACTGGCCTCAAACTTGTGATCTTCCTGCCTCTGCCACCAAAGTTGCCAAAATTATAGGTATGTACTACCATGACTGGCTGGTTTGATACTCTTGATACAAACATTAAGTGTTTAGAAAGGCAAAGATATGTCTTTAACATACCCCCTTAAATTGAAACTTCAGTATTTTAAGCAAAGATTAATTTGTTTACATTTGTCATGTTCTGTAGTGACAAACTAAAAAAAATTATTGTTCTGTGGTTTGGAATATATTGAAAGTCAAATGATGTTCTTCAAAGTGAGACAGTTTGGCCCTTAGAAATACAGAATCATTGGCCTATAAAGATTGTGTTTAGTCTTGTCCCTCAGCACCAAATTTATTCACTCATTTCCCTGCTTTTCTTTGGTTTGGCTTTCTCCACAGATGCAAAGAATTACATGACTGTGTAGTCCTTATCACTCACAAGATAGGATCACTTATATTTATTTAAAGGAAATCTAGAAACATAATACATATCATATCCTCTTTTCCCCTCTTTTTTATAGACAAATGTTATCTTTCACGAGGGGCCTCTTAGAGTGACCGTGGAGTGAATGTTGGAAATTCTTTCTCCAGATTGTTCTAAGAATATATTAGTATGGGGCACTATGCAGAAAGGAGATTATTGAAGGACTTGAATTTGTGAAATACCTTAACTCTGTATGTTTATGTCAGTTTTAGGAAAGATGAGTTCTTCTGCTGTTTGCGTGGTGACTTGATTGACTTGCAGTCTGCTAAGATCAGCCTTCTTATAGCAATATGAAAGTGAATCTATATAAGAAAAATCTATTACCTGACATGGATGAGAATCTGAGCCACTACTTAATGAATTCAGATTTCAAAAAAAATGACTTAGCAGCATCTGTTGCAGTTAACTGTGTTAACATTTTAGGGATCCCTTACATCCCCATACCAGCGTTGTAAAACTTTGAATACTTTCTCACTAAGAAAAACTTTCATCTTACCATGAATACACAGTATGCACATAAACATTTATCTCAACTAATTTTTCAGCTGATAGCTATACCCTTGAGGCTTCCTTTCTAAGCTTGTTCTAGGGTAAGAGACATTGGTCTTTATGTTTGAAAGTACTTAATGATAGTTTTGTTTAGCAAGATGAGAAACATTCTTTGTGGATTGATTAGGGAAAAATGAAATGAAACACTCAAAGTGTACTTATTTAAAAAAGTGTTATCACATCTCTCTCTCTAAGGGTTGGATTCTAAATTCTGGATTTATGTCAAAAACACCTGTGCATACGTTTTGATGATAACTAGTAAATTAATGCCTAACATTATCTTTGATATGTTATACATAAACTTATGCAGGCTGGGATTTAGCTCAGTTGGTGGAGCGCTGCTCTGAAGTCTCTGAGGTCCCAAGTTCGATTCCCAGCACCTCAAAATGGAAGGAGGACATGGCAATCCACTCCCAAGGCAATCCCGAAACAGCCATTGAAAACCCTATGAGGGTCGCTATGAGTTGGACTCGACGGCACACAACAACAACAACAACTATATATATATGTATTTATGTATGGTATGTGTCTTTTTGTACCTAATCCCTAGGTCAGCAAGTAGTATAAAGTAGATGCTTTAAAAAGTTTATATAATTGAATGTGAAGTCACTGATTAATTTAAAATCAGCATATCCAAATGATGTTTGCAAGTTGACATAAATTCCTTGATGGTAAGAACTATGTCTGACGTTTCATTGTATTTCAAGTACCAGACATATTACATTGAAAACCCTAGGGGTACAGTAAGTATTTGTTAACACTATTGGCTATGGTGGTGATGTAGTAAAAATTAAAAAATTAATTTTAATTTCAGTTGGTTTTTGTCTAATGTCATAGATTTCCATGGGAAGAATAGTGTTTGCTAAATTGCATCAATTTTGTGACATCAGCTTATTTCTAAATTAATTGCATTACTGGTTTACTTTTTAATTAAACTCATCATTTTCTCATAGAGCTGAAGAAGTTATGTGACTCATTAAATTTTTTGTTGTTGTTGACAACAATGTATAGCAAGTAGAAAAATGCATAGACTACATTTCTCCTAAGTCTTTTCTAAACATTATCCTCTTTAATAAAGATAGGAGTGAGCAGATATAAAGGATAAACTCCACTCTCCATTGGATCCTATAGTTTAAATTTCATTGGTAAGTAAATTTAGTGGTTATATAGGCTTAGAAAAGGAATAGAAAGACCTTTATCTTATTAATAATATTTCTAACAGAGTAACGACAACCAAGAAAAAAAATTGAGTTGGTAATTTAATAGGCATAATTCAAAGAGTAAACAGAAGCAGCTAAATTTCATGATTAATAGTAGTACGATTGGAACAAGGCTGTTGGAAGACACTGTTAATGAAAACAGTGACTTTCAAAGTGAAGCTACGTTTAGCAACTATTTTTCACTAGAAGTATTTGGCATGATGTTTGGGCTCCAAATTACTATTCTGTATTGCTTAATGCATTGTTAAGTGGAATCTGTGATGTGTGCAGCAAAAGAGAGAAAAGTGATGCTTTTTCATGTAAAAATGCACACATTCAGATTCTCTTTGTATTTTACCACACCCATGTTTTAAGATGCCTGGAGAACAAAAGCATATGAATAGAGAAAAATCTGTAAAGTCTTGTCAGATATTATTTATGTATTATTATTTTGTTGAAAAGATGTGAAAATATGAAGGTTAGAAAACAGAACAGCTAAAATAAGTTATAATGAATCACATCTCAAAAGAACACACACACAAGGGACTAAGAATGTAATGACAACACATTTTCATTATTTTAAAAACAAATGCTGCCTGCTGGTTAAAATCTATTAATTGGATATTTTAGCTCCTTACCAAAGCAATATGACTGTAGTAAGGAGCCTTTCCTTCCAAGGGATAAAATAGAACTAGTATAATTTTGTCTGGTGAAGCTAGTTCTAGTTCTCCTATGCCATGCAATGTGTGGCTATGGAAAGTATGCTATGTTGAAAGAATATATTAAGATATTTCCTATGGAGGCTTCAAACTTCCTAGATAGTTTAGGTATCAAAATAGTTGAGAAAAAACATGAAGAAACAATGCATAAACCTTAGAGATACAATGACTATCCCCAGAAGTATTACAATGATTCATAATTCACAGGGGAGCAAGGCTCAAGTGGATCATACTTTTTATGGTACAAATGGGATTAATATTGTGTTTCACAGATATAACACATATATAACAAAGAAGACCACATTTCAGCTTCCTCGCATTGTATTAAGGCTTAGGGAAAAGAATATTAGAATATTTTAAACTTTTAAATTAAAAAAAGAGCAATGATTATTATTGTTTGAGGTGGAGATAATTTTAGAATTATTTTAGGTCTTTTCTTAGGGCTTTGACATCTATTTGCATTAATTGTGTAACCATGCTATGATTCATATTTACTGTTGGTGAAACATTCGAAGATGTGATCATAGTTTCAACTTGCAAATTATTTTGCTGGCACATAACCTTTAAGCCCATCTGTCCCTTTTCTGAATTATAACTCTAGAAATGAAATGGATCTTAAAGCATGTATTTGCCTGAACAGCCTAGAGAATGCTGTGTGAGGTATATATTCCAATGACCATTATGATCTTGTTAATTGAGGACAATAAGAGATGTGGCTAGATAAATTAGGGTTTTGAGCAATTTTGGGGGGGTTCATTCTACCACTTCCCATTTTGTATGACATGACTTTTCTGTTTTCTTTAATTTTTCTTCCTACTCCAACTCTCGTTTTTGAACCATTATTTAGTACTTTTTAGTTATTATTTAGTACTCTATTTAGTACTTTTGCCAGTTTTTTGTATGTGATATTGGATTACTTGTCTATTTTTCTCCTTAGACTATCAGTCTTTTAACAATACGTAATACACATTGAAAAATTCCCACAATGATTACTAGAGATGCTCAACAAATATTTGTTGAGTTTCCATGAGCTGATATTCTTATTGTTCAGGAGGTAATACATATCATTAAACTCTATAGCAGGATTTTTTTCATTATTAGTATCTGCACGTATAAATTTAAATGTTTAATTTAGTTTAAATGTGTTTAATGATGATTGTTTCATTATCTACACAATGTTTATGTATAATGGTAAATGATTGGCAAGCCAAGGGTCTCCTTATAGTTTTTTAGTTACCAAATGGAGCTGAGGTTAATGATAACTTTATCCAGAACACAAGGCTAGAGATTAGCTTTCTGTATCTTTTCTAAAGTGGTCAAGAAAAATTGAATGTATGTTTTTTAGAGAGGGAAATTGGAACTGTGGGTCTGTGAATCTTATAAGCCAGTGTCCCTCAACCACAAAGAGAAGAAAGGAGAGAAAGAGAGAGAGAAAAGGACAGGAGGAGAAGGGAGAGGAGGAGGTGGAGGAAGAGGAAGAGGAAGAGGAGGAGGAGGAGAACAGGAATAAAGGAGAGGGGAGAGGAAAAGGTGCATACACGTGCTAGATTCTCTTGTTCATAGATGGTTTGGGGAAGTTAATTAAACTCATTGGTGAAATGTCTTAGGAAATTTAAGAGCATTCAACAATTATTTGATTATTTATTATGACTCATGGTGTCATGTTTGATATTTATTAAAATGCTCTCTTGGCTCCTAGTTTATTATTGGTTCATCTATTCTGAAAGGATAATTGAAGAGCTTTGATGGATGAATATTAAAGTGTATCTTGTTTCCTCAGAACTTCTGTTCAGATTCTGTCCAGTATTTCTCTGCAATGCCAAATAACCCAAGAGTCCTGCAATAAGAGACTTCAGGCATTGGGAGTAAAGGGTGGACCTGCATTTTCTCAACTACCCAAATATTTTGTGACTTTAAATCTCCTTCTCCACAGCAACAGTGCAATTGGGGGATTATTATGTTTTTCCCTCCCACCTCTTTTGGGGGAATACCATTATTTCTAAGCTGGGATAAGTCAGATCAGTGGCTGGAATTCAGTATGGTCCTGCTACACTCTTTCTAGAGAGAGAGTTAGATACAATACCCAAAGGTAGACATTCTTTTGGGGCACTAGGGAAAAAATATAACCAAATTAAATATAATGTCAGTTTCTTACATGCATTTTCTTTTCCATTTGTACAGTGTGTTAAAAATATTTTACATTTAAGAAATAAATACATATTAATAATGTGTCAAGGACCAATTCTCAATCTTAAAGCCATTTCCACAGAGGACTATTTTATTAGACCAAAGATTTACTATGGATAATGATCACATGCCTAAATGATACATAAATAGTCTTTAATAGAACTTCACTAAAAGAATTTTATGCTACATGAAATGGATTGTTTTACAGTGAACATTCCCAGGGATTAATACAAACCTTTGCCAATGAATGACAAATTTACATACACATCGTGTCAGCTAGCAATATTTTGCAGCTTTAATTGCTTTAGCTTCAGGCATTCCATGTCAAAATAGAGTGTTTAATGTCCTGCAAGTTACTCTGTGTCTTTGCAACATTACATTATTCTGTAATTTGCCTGTTTTCTTTCTAATGCATTGTCCATTAAGTCCTTTAATAATTTATAATATAAAATGCATGATGCAACTTTAAACAGCATGTCCAACTTTGTTTTTTAGAAGGTTCTGGGTAGGTATGTGTCAAGAAGACCAGAAAACTTGAAATGTATTTGCATAAAATATTTACCTCTATTTTATATCTCATTTGAAAAGATATTTTATGTTACTAAATTTTTAATGCACAATGTATTCTCTCTGTGCATGTATGTATAAACCAATTTTTAACTTTAGATAAAACAGCAGTAAAAAAACCCTAAAAACCTCCAGGTAGACAATAGAATAATTAAAAAGTAAAAAGGTGATATTCTGTACAGCCAGAATGTAAAGTTGATTTTATTTGGTAAAGTCTAAGACAATGAATGAGATGGGAAAAAGTTATTTATGCTCACTTAGTTAAGTCAAATTCAACAAAGGTATATATCAATATAGAAACATAATCTTTGATATGTCTATGGTTGTTATAGGTTTGAAGTATATTGAAAAATAATATTTATCAAATTTACAGTAGTATCTGAGTTGTATCATTTTTAATTGTTAAGATTTTACCTGTATCCATCTGTAAAGAATGACCCTCACAAACTGGGCATGGTGATGCATGCCTGTCATCTCAGCATTTGGGAGGCTAAGGCAGGAGTATTGACATAAGTTTAAGGCCAGCCTGGCCTATATAGTGAGTTCAAGTCCAGCTTGGTCTATACAGTGAGTTCCAGGTTAGCCTAGGCTACAGAGTGAAACTCTATCTCAAAACAAAACAAAACAAAACAAAACAACAAAAAGAATGACCCTAGTTCAATAATCATTTCTAATTGTGGTACTTTTATGCAAAGGTAAAATAAGTTAGCAGAGTTCACAAAAATGTGTAAAAGCAAAAGAAGATCAAATAAGTGCTGCTCTCTGTTAAACATGTTATGTTCAAAGATAGCCTAATCTGTATCTATAAACATATAATCATTTAAAATAAGATTTGAATGAATAATAATATATTTTTCAGTGTATAATAAATGTCTTTATTTTCAAAGTAGTATTAGAGTTCTCAAAAAATAAAATTGATTTATCTCTTATGTTTTTGAATATCCAAATTTGCAAAAGATGGAAAGTTTTACTTAAAACTTTAAAAATACAAATTCATATAATCATATATTATAAATTTATCTTTAATATTAATCATTTCTTCTATCATGAGGTTGGTGTTGTGTGTGTGGTGCTGGGGATCAAATCCAAGACCCTGCACATAGTAGGTCAGTGCTCTACCACTGAACTACATGTTCAGCCATGTTTCTTTAATTGTCATATTTTTCTATCGAGTTCCTAGAGTGTCTTTGGACAAATTTAGTTACAGTTTGGTTATTGAATCTTTGTGATTCTTAAAACTGGTCCAGACAATTATATTATTGTTTTCTTTAGAATCTGGGAGCACTGGAGGAGTTTCTTATTCAATCAGTAACCTAACATATATTGAAGACTTTTTATACCTCTGAACTCATAGGGAAGAGCATTGTCTGATCAACTAATCTCCAAGGTATTTAATCCAAGGTTGTTCTCATCTCTTGACAGTCCCTCATATGGAAAAACATGTCACACTTCGATGGTATTTGAAAATCAACTTTAATACTTACTGTGGGATTTTAAACCTAAGATATGATGGCATCATATTTGGAGTATTTGAGTACCCCTCCAATTCACCGTTATTGGTTTTAACTTTAATGTATCCTTTTTGGGGGCAAGTATCTCATGCAAAAGGTTGATAAGGAAGGATAATTTGGGGATGATATAATCTTTCTTCCACCATAAATTTAGTTGATCACTTATCAATGAAACAAAAAAAGTTTTTTAAAGTATGGATTAAAAGAAAACATACATGTGGATATGAATATTGTACTGTACCTGGCTATGGGAACATCAAATTCTATTTGGTGACTTAGAATGTGAAGGAGCCTTTATTTACTTTGAAAATCTGAGTTATGTGGCAGTTATTAGTATTTTCAACTTTATGTTTCCCAAACTGCCTGGAATAATTCAGCACAGATAAGAATATACTTTAAGAAACAATAAGAACTCTTTCACTGTATTAGAAACAGATATATTTCAAGTAAATTGAGAATATTGGCAATAATATATATCTTTTTCTCATTTCTCCACTTATTGAATTTCCGATAAGAACTATGGCCAGATAAATTTATGAAGCAATGTTGAGATAAATTTGGCCTAACAATTCTTAGAGGAAACTCCCTATGGTTTGCTAATTTCCAGAACATCCATGGTTATTAGAGTGGTCTTCCACCAAGAAAACAGAAAGATATGTAAATAAAAATCAATTTTTCTGTTTGCTTCCCTGGGTTTGTGCCTTTTTTTCTTTCTATCTCTTTGGAATCCTAAGGATTAACTTGCTACTCCATCACGTGCCTGGGGTGGTGAGGGCACAGAGAGGGTGAGGAGAGGGGTGCTCATAGCCACATTTTTCTATTGAATTTAATTTTTCATTGATAATTAGACTCTTGAAGCCACCTGATATTTTTGACCAGCAGGAAACAAAAGCCCACTGATTGACTCAGGGGATCCGCAGGAGCAGCCCCCACTGTGCTTGCACTGCAGCTCCACAAAGACTAAAAACAAGAGCTGTGGCAAATTGGATCACCATACAAGTTCCAACTGGCCCATTGTGTACAAGTAGTAAATTGGGAGCTGATATTTCTGAGAACTATTTATTAGCAAAGCTTGGTGTTTTACTCCTTTCCTCCCCTCCCCCTTAGTTTCCTCAGCAAAACAGCTTTTTACCAAGTTAGATGAGCAATCTAAAGCACTTACAAAAAATTCAGGCAATTATCCAAAGAATTGTAGAGACTAGAAATATACTGATTGTATATGATAAGTTGAATAAAAGATTTTGGCCATCAAAGCAGGCATTTATTTGCATGTAATGGTACAAAAGGCAAATGGTTGACATTTGTGAGAGTTTACTGATATGCACAAAAGTAGAATAATATTATAAAAATTCAATCTTATTGATGCATGTCTTATTATGATTTTTAAATGAAGATGTCTCAGTGACAGCTTCTGCTGGAGTGATCAGTTCTAACCATTTAGTACAAAAAAGGTGTAAAAATACTAGGCTGTGGCCAGTTAGCAGGAATCATAGTTATACAAGCCTAGACTTGCATGTCTTGCAGAAGAATTGATAACTCTAGATTTTTTTCAATCTGAGTAATGCAGAGAGAGAGAGAGAAATGGAGTCTATTACATTAGTTACATATATATATAGTCTCTGAGAATTTTAGCTTTTGATGAGTTGGGAATATGGTATTATTGCTACTATCAGTATCATAGAGAAAATGTGTACATAAGCTTGTATAAATGCAAAAAATAAAATTTATAATAATTTATAAGCCTTTGTGATGATACTAATTCATTTTAGGGTTATTTATTCATTTGATCTTTTATAAGCACTATCACATATAGTATGTATGTTTCTATGCTCTTCCATTTCCATCAGTGTATAAATTAATTCTATGGGTAATGAGATGATTTGGTGAGAAGAGCTCAGAGTAACATGGCTATTAGCCAGGGAACATGATGGAGACCCCTGTAAAGAGCGTGCAAGCATGCTCTGGGCATTGTTTTGCTTTTGCATAGTAGAGTTCAGCCACCAAATATTCTTGAATGTCTTTGGTGTCTGATGATCTTTTGTAGATGATGAGCAGAGTATGATGATTGCTTTCTGGTATCTGGAAGTTTGTCATTAAATAGGTGGACAAATAATAGATAGACACAAAACAATTAACAAACTATTCAACTGCAGAGGTAGCAAGTATAATATTTGCAGAGATATGGATGTTTGAATACCTGATTAAACTTTCCTTTTAGAAAGAAATGAAGTATTGACTTTCTTAACTTGGTAGCTAACATGAGATGAGCAGAAAAATTATAACACAATTCAAAGGCATCTTAATAAATTAGAAAAAATTTCATTTGACTCATGGGGACCAAAGCAGGCAATAAAAAGTTGGGATGTAAAGGTGCTGAACAAACTCAAAGACTGGAAGGATATTCTTGGAATATGGCATGCTGAAGAGAACTGGCTTTGTCATTACAGATTTTTTTTAAGTGTAGAGAAATTGAAGAGGAGCAAAATGAGAGACACATAAAAGTTTCTCAATGGGTTTTAATGAGGATTAAATGATATAAAGTGTATAATGTGCCTAGCACATGCTTTTATTTTTCCTCAAAAAATGCTAGTTGCTTTAAAAATAAAGCTGTCGGTAAATGTTGAATACTTTCTTAGTGCCAGAGAATTGAGACTAGGTTAGAAGTGAAGATTTGTGGTCTTTCTGCCTTGGCTCTCAGAAGGTCAGATGGGCAGGTGTCTGTTGGTTGTGATCCTTTCCATTAACTAGGCTGGGCCCCTGGCTCTCTTTACAGTCATAGAGCTAACTCCTGAAACCACCCCTTTTCCATCACCACAGGAAATAGACCTAGTTTTTAGATCCCATGGACTCTATATAGCATTTGACATTTCTGCTTTTTCTTTCATCTTCTAAAAAAAATTCCTTTTTCTTTGACTTCTGGGATAATCAACTATTTCTTTTTCCTCCCACTTTTCTGAATATCTTCTCTGCCTCTCTTGATGGATTCTTTTATTCTCTAAGCACTCCTATCCCATGTTTTGATATTTTCCACCTGAGTTTTAGTCTCATTTTCCTTTTCTTTGGACAGCCTTTCTAGGAGGTTCGTGTCCTTTTTTACAATATCAATTCTCATATAATGACTGACTACTCTCCATATCCAGCCCTACCCTCTCCATTGTATTCTAGAAATGCATTGCCAGCTCCTTCCTCCTTATATTTTCTGTAGGTACCTTAAATTCAGCATTCTCATAACAATTTATTTTCCATAGCAGGAACTATGGCACCTTTTTAGGCCTCCTTTTAGGCTTTTTTAGGCTTTTTAGGCCTCCTTTTAGGCCCTTTTTGCCTTTACCCACACCATTGGCTAAGCAAGGCCTTCTTGCCCGTTCCTGCCTGGACCACTGATGAGGAAATAGCTTTCCTGCTCTCCCCTGGACCTTCCATGAGGAAAGAATGCTCTCCCATTGCAATTATCAACAAGAAAGAACCTACTCTCCATCTGATCACTGACGAAGCAACAGCTGTCTCCTTGTGACCACTGAAACAACCAACACAGGTGTTTGCCCCTGGAAGGCAAAAGCACCTGAGGCTTTTCCTTTCTCCCATCTCCTCCGGGGTCCCAGGGGCGGAGGAGTCCCAAGCCCCACACCCGAGGGTCTGGAGTGAACTGTGTTTAGTATCTGTGTGTGTGGTGGTGACGCCTGTCCAAACCTCCAGGCCGGACCGGGAGGCACTTGCCCCACATAGAGACTGCAGAGCGGTTAATAGCCATGTTACTCTGAGCTCTTCTCACCAAATCATCTCATTACCCATAGAATTAATTTATACACTGATGAAAATAGAAGAGCATAGAAACACACATACTATATGTGATAGTGCTTATAAAATATCAAATGAATAAATAACCCTAAAGTGAATTAGTATCATCACAAAGGCTTATAAATTATTATAAATTTTATTTTTTGCATTTATACATAGCAGGAATGTTCCTTCTGCATTCCCTATATTGTTGTTGTTAGGTGCCTTTGAGTCCTGTCCAACTCATAGCGACCCTTAGAGGGTTGTGGAACTGATTGTTCCGGGATTATCTTGGGAGTGGATTGCTGTGTCCTTCTCCCATTTTTGCAGTGCTGGGAACCAAACCCTGGACCTCAGAGACTGCAGAGTGGCGCTCTACCAACTGAGCTAAATCCCAGCCCACATTCCCTATATACATTACTGTTATTCCTATCATAAGGTGCCCAAATGTCCAGTTTGCCAAGACTCAGGACTTTCAGTGTGAAACCTGAGAAGTCCTAGACAATCTGGGACCATCTACAAGATTTTCCAAACCAGAAACCTTTGAGTTTTTCTCCCATGCCTCCCTTTCCTCATCTACTACTTCTAATTAGTCAGCAAATTCTGAGTACCATATTCTGTAAATTTCTCTTGAAATTTCCCTTTCTTTTTTATTCTCAATATGATTCCTTGCATACAGGTCTTTATTATTTTGTACCTAACATACTAGGAAAGAATCTCATGTGGTATTTGTGACTTTGATCTCATTTTTATACACTGCCTGAGTGATCTGAATAAATCATCTAATCATCATGGTGCTATTAGACAATAAACCTAAAAGTTGGAAAGGATAAATCCACAGAGAAAATTGAGTTCGGCCATAGATTAGAGGGTTTTGGCTCTTCAAGTAGACCACAAGAACACTGTGACTCGGAAAGGAAGTGATTGTAACCGTAATATAATAAATCTCTGATAGAGATCAACATAGTTTTATCCTCAGTATATGGATCAATTTTTTTCCTTTTGTCTGGACAGGAGTACGTGGTTTTTAAAAAATTACTATGGGAACATCAACTTGCATTACAGTCTAATCAAAATAAAACAAAAATAGCCTGCATTTATCTATGTAGTAGAAAAACTAAGTACTGATGCTGGGATAAAGAGGGAAGAAATAGGTTAAAAATAAATTTAACTAAAGTACTAATACAAAACATTTGCAATTTGAGTACAATGTCTCATCTCCATCCAACTGCAGGACCTGTCCCTTGTTTCACCTAGTCTTACTAACATGACATCATTTGTTGCTCTTAGATGATATGTGCCATCCCCATTTCAGATGCTCACACTTAGAGTACTTGGTGCTTTAAAAAAACTTTTCATTAATGTGGAGTTTGGTTCTCCTCTCAAGTGTGAGCTGGGTTTACTGACTTGCTTCTAATAAATAGAATGAATGAGAGCATGTCTTCTGAAACTAGACTACAAAAGGCATTGTGCATTGTAGCTTCTTCCTTGATCTATTATTGGATCACTTGTTCGGGATGAAGCTACCGTGAGGATTTTCGTGCAACTTTAGGGAGAGGTCTCTGTGGTGAAGAACTAAAGCTTCTGGACAACATTCTAAACTGACTTGTGTGAGAGTGCACTATTAACTTGAAAGCAATCTTCTAGTCCTAGCTGGGCTTTAAGGGGACTTTAGCCCCAGCCAACATTTAGGCTGCATGCTCATGAAAGACCTTGAACCAGAAAACCAGAACTAGCCAGCTAAGCTGCTCCCAGATTCCTAACCCATGAAATTATGTGACACCATAAATGCTCATTGTTTTACTTTTTCTTTCTTTTCTTTTCTTTTCTTTCTGTACTGAGAAGTTGAAACCAGAGCTTCATACAAGCTTTTTATAAGCACTCAACCACTGACCTGTACCCCCACCCCATTTTTTACTTTGTATTTTTGTATTTTGAGACAGGGTCTCACTAAGTTATACAGGCTGCCTCTGGCCTTGAACTTGCAATCCTCCTGCCTCTGCCTCCAGAGTTGCTGGGATTAAAGGCATGTGCCACTATGCCTGACTTCATTGTTTTAATCTACTAAATTTTGGGGTGATTCTGTTACACAGCAACAGGTTACTAATATCGAGTAGTTTTGTTTGACCTTTTCTAACCTACTTATTTCCTGTCAGCCTTTTCTTCCAAATGTTCAGACCTTTAGGTTATAATACAATTTTGCTGATTTTTCTGCAAAGAAGCTCCCATATATTCTTGAATCTAATTGGAACCCTTTCAATAGTTTTCAAGGGCTACAAAATCAGATGCGACAGCAAATCCAATCCTCACACGATTATAATCCTCATCTGATTTTGTAGCTCTCGTTGTTGTTGTTGTTAGGTGCCATCGAGTTGGTATCCAACTCATAGCGACCCTCTGTACAACAGGGGAAACACTATTGTCAGTGCTTCTCTATTGTTCATAGGGTTTTCAATGGCAGATTGATTTTTTGGGAGGGGGTTGCCAGGTCCTTCTCCCAATTGTAGCTCTCTAGAACTGTTAAAAGGCGTGGGGTTTACCTCAGTTGGCAGAGTGCTGCTCTGTGCTCTCTGAGGCCCTGTTTTCAATCCCCTGTACCACAAAAATGGGAGAAGGGCCTGGCAATACACTCCCCAAACAATCCTGAAACAATCAGCCATTGAAAACTCTATGAATAGCAGAGATGTACTAAGATAGTGGAAGGCATGGCACAGTGTTGGACAGTGTTTAGTTCTGTTGTAAACCGTGTTGCTATGAGTTGGACCTAACTTGATGGCAAGTAACAACAACAACAAAAAAACTGTTGAAAGGATGTTCATTAGATTCAAGAGTATATGGCATGTTGTTTCCTCCTCATTTACTGCTCTGTTCTTTCATCTTTTAATTTTTTTTCTTTTTTTCCTTCCTTCCTTCTTCCTTCCTTCCTTCCTTCTTCCTTCCTTCCTTCCTTCCTTTCTCTCCCCCTCCATCTCCCTCTCCCTCTGTCTCCTTCTCCCTCTGTCTCCCTCCCTCTCCCTTCCTCTCTCTCTCTCTCTCTCTCTCTCTCTCTCTCTCTCTCCTTTCTTTCTTTCTTCTCTTTTTTTCTTCCTGACAGGGTCTTCTTACGTAGCCCAGGCTAGCCTCAAATTCCTTATCCTCCTGGCTTCATCTCTCAAGTCCTGGGATAATAGGTGTGCACCACTATGCCTGGCTTTAATTCTAATTTTCCCATGTATTCATTCTGTAGGCTTTTCTATGCTCTGCTTGCAGGAAGACAATTGTTCATAGGTCTCTTGCATTTTAAAATATCTTCTCAGTATAAACAGCAACTGTCTTATTCTGGACGATTTTTTTTCAAGGATTTAGTTTTGGTCTAGTATAATAAAAATCATGTCTGCCTCTGGAGCAAAGGTCACCCAGGTCTACTGATTTCCCATTATAAAAGATTTGGGTTTTTAAAGTTCAGTATTCCTTAGCTGGGATGCAAACCTACTGTATGTGCAGGATTTACCTAGGTCTGTCTGCGTCACTCTCATGGCACGTGGACGGTAAGTGTAAGTGATGCAACATTGATGCTTGTGTAGCTTGGTGTATCATGAATGATTAGAACATTTGTCTCTGATATAGGATCTTATGACATTTACAGCCAACTTTTCAGCTTGAAAGGAAGATAAAAAACAGACTCAATAGTTCTTGGCAGTTTTAATCCATTCTTCTCAATCCTACCTGAAGTTACAACCATGCCCCTTTCAATTAGTTATTTTATTCATTTCCCCCATGAAAAAATGATCATGTATGCAAAACTCTAACTGCCTCCTATTTTAATTGCGTTTTTTTTGGAGGGGATACATTTTAGCAGATACTTTGACAAAGCTCATTGTGAGCTCCTTTCTGCCCTGGAACTCCACAGAGTGAAAATATTTTTTCCCATTGCATCTTCCTTTTATTCTTTTCCATGGTCCACCTATCTTTTCTATGACCACCTATCACTTTCAAGATAAATGTGTAAAACTTACCTCTTCTGGGAAACACCCATTGTTCTTTACCTAAATCTGGCCATATTCTGTCCAGAATCATCCTAGTCCACCCTTGATTTCCTCTATCTTCCTTAATTGCTTAGCACTTACAAATTAATTATAGACATAAAATTATCATTTAAAAAAGCATATGCTATCTCATACAATTTTTTTTCTTCTGCACAGGACAAGAAACTTTTTGAAAGCAAGAAAATGGCCTTTCCTTCCTGAATAAGCCATGTAAGTCTGGGCAGAGTGTGCTTTACATTATGGCTACTTACTCAGTGTTGGCAGATTCAAATGTTTTTGTTTAATCCAAATCTCATCTGGTGATATTGCCTTGTTTTTTGAACACAGGCATAGGAACAATCACTAAGATAGCCCCGATCCTTGGAAGCAGATGGCAGTCCTTGAAACTGCCTCTGGTTGCTACTGTAGAGCCAGCCATTCCTCTTTTCTAACCTAAGTCTTTCTTACTGTCTTAGTCTTTACCCAAGACTTTTTACTCTTTCCCCAGGCTCCTACAGTTTAAGTCATCCTCCAGAAAAATAAAAATACCACCAAAGCACTTCAATCTTTTGTCCACTGAGTAACTTTTCAATTCTCTTTCTTATGTCCTTTAATGTTCTTTCTGTGAGTTAAGATTGGGTTCCTTGGTTTCATATTCTATTCTCCATGGAAAAGCACTAAAAATAAGAACCAAACAAAAAGTTCAACTGTAAGGAGAAATTTTTTGGTCTCTTCTTTTCTTTTTGATATCTAATCTATTCTGCAAATGCAGGATTAATCTTTCTTTCTTTGCTTTCTTTCTTTCTTTCTTCTTTTTTCTTTCTTTATTTTTATTAGAAATTTTTAATGTACACCTTAATGTGATTCATTCTGACATGTTTTTCATTGTGACATTTCCATATATGCATTTTGATGTACATTATTCATATAGGTTCCCCCTTACCCTCCCGTATGCTCCCCCTCCTCCCCTCTGTCTTTCATTCTATCTGCACTCCTGGAAGTTCAGTCCTTGTGGACAGATTTTTTTTGATAATATCTATCTATCTATCTATCTATCTATCTATCTAGATACACACACACACACACACACACACACACACACACACAAACACACACACACACAGCCTTTTAGGCATCATCTCCTTTCTCCAGACCTACTTGGCCACAGGCTGGTGAACCTGAAATGATGTGTGTGTGTGTGTGTGTGTGTGTGTGCATGTGCGCACATCAGAAAGAGGAAAACAGTTTTCTCACCAAACAGTCTCAAGTGTCCTCAGCTACTTTTAGAATCTGGGGGGAAAATGAAGAGAGATAGGATGAATTGTCCCCTGATAATTCACATAAGCAACACCTTCTTCAAATTCTGTAGGGTTATAAGTGGGCAGTTTTCCCTACCAGTTCTGTGATTTCCCACTCTGTAGTTTGCATGGTCCAAAGTTTTACCTAAAGAAGTCAGAGGAGTAACAGTAAGGCTCATATTCATGCTGTTGCCATGCCACAAGGTGATTTATAACTAAAAGACATATTACTGATGACAGAACAACATGGATTAAGTACAGAAATGCAGCATAAACTTTTAAATATTGGTATTCTTTCAAATTGCTACAAAAACCCAATGAGAAGATATGCATGTTTGAAAAATTGCTATCCTTTTGGTTTTGTAAAAATAGGAAACATTCTCTTTTCCCTATTTGTTTTTTCTTAAGACTTAAAGATTTTTTTACAAGTGCGTTTTGTAGAAAAGAATAGCTAAGTACAATAGATATTTTCACCTAGTGTTTCAATATTCAAAGGCTTTTCTCCTGGGCCAGATTATTCCCTACATTATGTTTTTATGAATTTTCTAGAAATTACTACATAACAGGGAGAGATGTTTGGCCTGAATTACAGTAATATGTGTCACAGTTTCTTCAGAAGACATGCATATAGTTATAAAAATTATAAAATAGTTCAAAAATACAAAAACTAAAAATGATAATATAATAGACACCAAGATTAAGCCTATTAACTTTTTCTATTCTTGCCCCCAATAGCATTCTTTGCTTCCTCTCTCTAGAGGGAAAAGGTTAGGCTCCCAGGAAATAGGCTGTGAGACTCTGAGACTTGTATGTGGTTGCTTTGTGTGGGGTAGGTTTCAGCAAACACACCTGGAAAGGTGAGAGAAACAGAACTGGAAAAAGGAAAAAGTTGAACTGTGATTCAGTCACAGCAGAGGTTTTAACTGATCCTATAGAGAGTGCGAAAGCTGGGTCCCCAGGGAAAATTATCTATCTTGAGGGAAGGAGGTAAAGTCTTCGTGTGCCCTTGATCAGTTACTGGATTCAGGCTTCTCCTCTCCAGGGAGGAGAGGTGACCTTGGGCAAAACAGCTTTCTTCTGCTGAGTCCTATGTCTACAATTGCAGTTTATAGACATTTGCGTGCAGATTTTTCTGTGCACATACATTTTCATTTCTCTGGAGTGAATACTGGAAGTGGGATAGCTGGCTTATGTGGTAAATGTAGGCTGAACTGTTTTCCAAAGGGGCCGTGCCTTACTGCATTTCTATCAGCAATACGTGAGCATGCCAGTTGCTCTCCATCCTCCTCACAACTTGGTGTTGTTGTGTTCCAGACATTCTAACAGATGTGTGATGTTGTTTCACTGTATTTTAATTTACATTCCATAATGTCTGATGCTAAATTTTATTCATGTGTTTACTTGATATTCATATGCTTTCTTTCAAGTATCTGCTTATGTTTTTCATGTTAAAAAATTAGATTTCCCAGTCCCCCACCTCCACAAAATTAGGGTGATTATTTCCTTACTGCCCAGTTTTGCAAGTTCCCCATTATTCTGTAAACAAACCTTTTCTCATATATATGATTTAGAAATATTTTTCACTGGTCTATGACTTGTCTTCTCATTTTCTTTATGGTGTCCTTCACAGAACAACATATTTTAATTTTGATAAAGTCAAATTTATGATTTCTTAATGGATTGTCCTATATAAGAACTCTTTGACTAAATCAAGGTCATGAAGAATTTTTTTCCTGTGCTTCCTTCTGAGTTTTATATTTTTCCATTTTCCATTTAGGACTATGATTCATTTTAGGCTAGCATTTGCGAGTAATACTAGGTATAGGTTGAAGTTCATTTTTTTTCATATGAATATCCAATTGTCTTGACTCCATTATTTGAAAAGATTGTCCTTTCTCTATCGATTTAACTTCATATTTATCAAAAATCAATCAACTATATTAATGTAGATGTATTTCTGAACTTTATGTGTCTAAGCTTGCATCTTTCACCAAAGTCTCTATTACTGTAGCTTAATGGTACAGCTTGATACAGGTTGTGAGTTCTCCAATTTAGTTCTTTTTCACATTTTTTTCTATTTTTTTTCTTTCTTCTTCTTCCTCTCCTCCTCCTCCTCCTCCTCCTCCTCCTCCTCCTCCTCCTCCACCTTCTTCTTCTTCTTCTTCTTCTTCTTCTTCTTCTTCTTCTTCTTCTTCTTCTTCTTTTGAGACATCATCTCACTCTGTAGCTGAGGCTTGCTGTGACTTACTATGTAACTCTGCTGTTGTTGTTAGGTGCTGTTGAGTTGGGTCTGATCCATAGTGACCCTGTGTACAACAGAACGAAACACTACCCAGCACTGTGCCATGAAGATCATGTTTATGTCTAAGCCCATTGTTGCAGACACTGTGTCAATCCATCTAGTTGAGGGTCTTCCTTTTTTTCTGTTGCTCCATTGCTCTCCCAAATATGATGTCCCTCTCCAGGGACTGGCCTCTTCTGACAACATGTCCAAAATATGTAAGATGCAGTCTAGCCATCCTTACTTTCAATGAGCACTCTGGGTGTACTTCCTCTAGGGTGGATATGCTGGATCTGTTGGCAGACCATTGACATATTGAATATTCATCTCCAGCACCATAATTCAAAAGCATTAATTCTTCTCCTGTCTCCCTTATTCACCATCCAGCTTACACAAGTATATGATGCAACTGAAAATGTCATGGCATGAGTCAGGTGCACCTTTATCTTCAATGTGACATCTTTGCTTTCCAACACTTTAAAGAGGTCTTTTGCAACAGCTCTTCCCAATGCAATGCATCTTCTGATTTCTTGACTGCTATTTCTGTGGGTGTAGATCATAGAACCAAATAAAATCTTGGACAACCTCAATCTTTTCTCCATTTATCATTATGTTGCTTGCTGACCCAGTTGCAAAGATTTTTGTTTTCTTGATGCTGAGATGCAATCCATACTGAAGACTGTGTTCTTTGATCTTAATCACTAAATGTTTCAAATCCTTTTCACTTTCAGCAAGTAGTGTTGGTGTTGTGTTATCTGTATAATGCAGGTTGTTAATGAGTCTTCCTCTAATTCTGATGCCATTTCTTTTTCATAAAGTCTAGCTTCTCAAATTTTTTGTTCAGCATAGAGATTGAAGAGGCAAGATGAAGGGATATAGCCTTGACACACACTTTCCTGAGTTTAAATGAAACAGTGTTTCCTTGTTCTGCTGGAACAACTCCTCCTGGTCCATGTACAGATTCCTCCTGAGTACAATTAAGTGATCTGGTATTCTGATTCTTATTAATGTTATCCATAATTTGTTATGATCCACACAGTCAAGTGACTTTGCATAGTTGATAAAACATAGATAAACATCTCTCTGGCATTCTCTGCTTTCAGCTAATATCCATCTGACATCAGCAATGATGACCCTGGTTCCATGTCCTCTTCTGAATCCAGCTGTATTTTCTGGCAGTTCCCTGTCAATATATTGCTGCAGTCACTTTCAAATTATCTTTAGCAAAATTTTACTTGCATGTGATATTAGTGATATCGTTGGATGATTCCCACATTCTGTTGGATTTCCTTTCTTGGGAACAGTTACAAATATGGATCTCTTCCAGTCAGTTGGCCAGGTGGCTGTTTTTCCAAATCTCTTGGCATAAACAAGTTAGCACCTCCAGTGCTGCATCTGTTTGTTGAAACATCTCCATTGATATTTCATCAATTGCTGGAACCTTATGTTTTGTCAATGTCCTCAAGGCAGCTTCCACTTCTCCCTTCAGTACCATAGTTCCAGATCATATGCAACCTCTTGAAATAGTTGATCATCCACCAATTCTTTTTGGTGTAATGACTGCATATATTCCTCCATCTTCTTTGATGTTTCTTGCTTGCATCGTTTAATATTTTCCCTGTAGAATCCTTCACTATTGTCACTTAAGGCTTGAATTTCTTCAATACTTTAAGTTTGAGAAAAACAGGGCTATTCTTCCCCTTTGGTTTTCTATCTCTAGCACTTTGCACATATCATTATAGTATTTGACTTGGTCTTCTTGAGATGCTCTTCGAAATCTTCTGTTCAGTTCTTTAACTTCATTGTGTCCTCCTTTTACTATAACTACTCAATGTGCAAAGACAAGTTTCAGAGTCTCTTTTGACATGTAATTTTGTCTTTTCTTTTTTTCCTGTATTTTAAATAAACTTTTGCTTTCCCCATGAATGATGTCTTTGATGTCATACCACAACTCATCTGGTGTTCTATCATTACTGTCTAATGCATTAAACCTGTTCTTGAGGTGGTCACTGAACTCAAGTGGGGTATACTCTCATACACTTGTTCTACTTTTCTTCATTTTCAGTTTGAACCTACATATGAGCAGTTGTTGGTCTGATTCACAGTCAGCTGTGTTTTGACATTTAGTGTTGAGCTTTTCCAACATCTCTTTCCACAAATGTAGTCAATTTGGTTCCTGTACGTTCCATCTAGTGAATTTCATGTGTATAGTACCATTTATGTTGGCGAAAAAATGTATATGCAATGAAAAGGTCACTGATCTGACAAAATTCTATCATTTGATCACCAGCATCATTTCTGTCACTAAGGCCATGTTTTCCAACTACTGAGTCTTCTTTGTTTCCAACTTTTGCATTCCAGTCACCAGTAATATCAGTACAATCTGATTGTATGTTCCATCTATTTCAGATTGCAGGAGCTGATAAAAGTCTTCTATTTCTTTATTTGTGGCCTTAGTGGTGGATGTGTAAATTTGAGTAACAGCTATATTACCTGACCTTCTTTGTAGGCATATGGATATTATTCAATCATTGACAGCACTGTACTTCAGTACAAAAGACATCTTGAGATGTCTTTTTTGATGATGAATGCAACTTCATTTCTCTTTAAGTTGTCATTGATGACATTGTAGACCATATGATTGTCTGATTTAAAATGGCCCATGCCTGTCCATTTTAGCTCACTGATGCCTAGGATGCTGATGTTTATGCGTTTCCTTTCACTTTTGATGACTTCTAATTTTCCTAGGTTCATACTATGTACATTCCATGTTCCCATTATTAATGAATGTCTATAATTTTTTCTTCTCATTTTGAGTTGTGACACATGAGCCAATGGAGGTCCATGAGGATTTACTCCATTCCCATAATTAAGGTCAACTCTACTTTGAGGAGGTAACTTTTTCCCAGCTGTTTCTCAAATATCTTCCAACCTGCGGGGCTCATTTTCTGGCACTATATCTGACAATGTTTCTCTGCTATTCATAGGCTTTTCAGTGGTTTTGGGAGTGGGCTGCTGTGTCCTTCTCCCTAGTCTGTCTTAGTCTGGAAGCTCAGCTGATACCTATCTATTATGGGTGGACCTGTGGTATCTGAAATTCCAATGGCGTAGCTTTCAGTTCCCAGCAACATGCAAGACTCTACAATATGATAAAGCTCTAGCTGGTCTCAAGTGGGGCTGGGATTTAGCTCAGTTGGTAGAGCGCTGCGCTGCAGTCTCTAAGTTCCCGAGTTCAATTCCAAGCACCACAAAAATGGAAGAAGGACCTGGCAATCCACTCCCAAGGCAATCCCGAAACAATCTGCCATTGAAAGCCCTATAAGGGTCACTATGAGTCGGATACCGACTTGACGGCACCTAACAACAACAATAAGCTGGTCTCAAATGAAGATCCTCCTGCTTTAGCCTTCCTAATGCTTAGATTTTAGGTATGTGCCACCACATATGGTTTCACAATTGTTTTTAGTGTTGTAGTTGCTTTATTTTTCCATATAAATTTTGGAATCAGCTTGTCTACATTCACAAAGTACTTTTCTAGATTTTGATTGCTATTGTGTAAAATTGAGGTCACTTTGGGGAAATTTGATATCTTAACTATATTGAATCTTATAATCCATGAACATATTTCTTTAGGTCCTCTTTGACTATTTTCATTAATGTTTTATGACTTTCAGCACATAGGTCTGCACATATTTTTCAGAGGATTATTGTAACTGCTACTGGTTTTAAATTTTAGTTTTCAATTGTTCATTGCCAATGTGGGGAAAAATGATTGATTTTTGTTATGTTGCCTTTGTGTCCTTTGACCTTGCTAATGCTCTTGTTAGATTTCAGAGCTTGTTTTGTAGATTCCTTGGGATTTTTCTTTGCAGATAAGCATGTTATCTTTTTTTATTTTTTGTGGTGTTGGGGATCAAACCAAGGGTTTTGCATATCCTAGGCAAGCATTCTTATTTTTATTTATTTTTGCAGTACTTGGGGATTGAACACAGGGCCTTGCACATATTTTTGCAAGTGCTCTAATACTGCTATACCCACAGCCCATTTTTTATTTTTTATTTTGAATCAAGGTCTTGCTAAATGGTGCAGTCTTCCTCTTGCCTCAAACTCATGATTCTCCTGCCTCCATCTCCAGAGTAGCAGGAATTATAGGCATGTGCCAAGGGATCTGGCTCCAGTATGCTATTTTAAATAAAGATGGTTTAATTTGTTCTTAGCCAGGCTGAAAGTCTTTTAAAAAATATTATCTTACTGCACTTGTTTGGACTTCCAGAACAATATTGACTAGAAGTGGCAAGAGTGATCATTCTTACCATTTCTTAATCATAAGCAAAGCATTCAGTCTTTCATTATTAAGTATGATATTAACTGTAGGTTTTCTGTATATACAGTACCTTCTAGGATATTGGGAAAGGTCCATTTTATTCCAATTTTGCTCAGCAGCTTCTTTCTTTTCTTAAAAAGTCATGATAAATGTTGAATTTTCTCACATGCCTTTTCTGCGTCTACTGATATGATCATGGGCTTTTCTTATTTACTCCATAATGTGGAGGATTGCACTGATTATTTTCAAATTGTAAAACTGTAATGTAAACTTGCATTTCTGGGATAAATCTCACTTAGGTACAATGTATTATTATTTATATGTTGTTGTTGTTAGATGCTGTCAAGTCATGTCTGGCTCATAGCAACCCTCATAGGGTCCTCAATAACTGATTGTTTCTGGATTGCCTCAGGAGTGGATTGCCACTTCCTTCTCCCATTTTTTTCTGGTGCTGGGAATCAAACCTTGGACCTCAGAGACTGCAGAGTGGCACTCTACCAACTGAGCTAAATCCCAGCCCATTATTTATATATATTGATAAAATTTGATTTCTTTGCACTTTGTTGAATGTTTTTGCATCTATGTTCATATGAATCTCTGTCTGTAGTTTTTCCTTTTTGTATTTGGGGTCAGGGTAAGTGCTGGCTTCATAAAATAAGTAGAAATATGTTCTCTCTTTTATTTTCTGGAAAAGATTGTGTAGAACTAGCATTAATTTTTTCCTAAATATTTGAAAATGACATTTGTGAAATCATCTCTGAATTTGTTTTATTGGAATGCTTTTAGCTATCAGTTTTACTTCTTTAATAAATACAGAACAGAGAACTAGTCAGTTATTTATTTCTCCTTTGAGTGAATTTTGGTAGCTAGTATCTTTTGAAGAATGGGTTCATTTCATCTATGTTGTCAAATTTATGTGCAGAAAGTTTTCTTGTGGTGTCATCTCATTATCCTATTCCTGACATTGATAATTTGTCTCTTCTCTCTCTTTTTTGACCAATCTGGATAGAGTTTTATGCATCTTTTAATTTTTAAAAAAGAAACAGCTTTTCATTTCATTGATTCTTTCATTTTTCTGTTCTTACTTTAGTTTTTTCTTTTGGTTGTTTCTTCACTGTGCTTTCTTTGGGTCTATTTTGCTCTTCTTTTTCTAGCTCAAAGCATTGAGTTGAGGCCTTTCTTCATTTCTGATACAGTTCTTTAAAACCATTAGTTTTCCTCTACATTCTTTTTTGTTTATAGCCTACAAATTTGGAAATGTTTTCACTTTCATTTATTTCAAAATATTTTCTAATCTCTCCTGAGACTTTTCTTTGACTTTTGGTTTATTTAGTAGCATGTTGTTTCATTTTCAAGTGCTTGGGGGATTTTTCAGATATTCTTCTCTCATTGTTTCCTGGTTTAATTCTATTATAACCTGAGAACATAGTGTGAATAAGTTTATTTACCATTTAATAATTCTACCTTGCAGAATATTCCTTGTTTTTGTTAGGTGCCATCCAGTTGGGTCCCACTCATAGTGACCCTCATAGAATTTTCTGTGGCTGATAGTTTTGGGATTGTTTTGGGAGTGGATTGCCACATCCTTCTCCCATGAATATTTCTTAGGCACTTGAAAGACTGTATATTCTACTTTGTTAGAGTATTCCATAAATGTCAATGAGGTCAAATTAGTTGATAGAATTCACACTTCCTATATCTTTTCTGCTTTCCATCCGCTTATTCTATTGATTCCTGTTGAAATCACCAACTGTAATTGTGGGTTGTCTATATATTTTTCAGCTTTATCAGCTTCTGCTTCATATATTTCATAGCTTTGTTGTTAGATGTGTGAATACTTACAATTGCCTTTCTTTTTTTTGACTTGAGTTTTTTATCATTTTGTAAATTTTCACTTTGCCTTTGGCAATTTTCCTTTTTCTGATTTTTGATATTAATAGATTCACTCTAAACATACCTTTCACTAATATTTGCCCTGTATAATCTGTTCCATCCTATTATTCTTAGTCTATTTCTTTACCATTAAGTGGATTTCTTTTAGACAGTGTACTGTCTAAACTGTCTTTTAGACAGTTGAATTCTTTAAAAAGCCAATCTGGTAATCTGTCATTTAATTGGTGTATTGAAATAACTGATACTTAGTATACTTACTGATATAGTTAGATTTAGGCCTACTATTTTATTAGTTTTCTGTTCATTCCTTTTGTTGTTTATGTTTGTTTTTCATTTCTTGCCTTCTTTTGAGTTATCTGAATTCTTAGGATCCCATTTTCATTTTCCTGTAGTGTTTTAAAAATATATCTCTTGGTACAGTTTTTCTATTAGTAGTTCCCCAAATTATATATATATATATGGATATATGTGTGTATATATATATTACATATATATCAAACTTTATACAATCTATTTAAAATTAATATTTTTTGACTTCAGATAAAATTAAGAAATATTACAATACTCTACTCATCCTCATTTTTATTGTATTTGTCATATGCATCACATTTACCTACATTGAAACAATATTATAATTTTCTTCAGCAGTCATAAATGGTATAAGAAACCTAAGAAGCAAATAACTGTCTATCTCATTTGCTCAGATATTTACAATTTCTGTTGCTCTTTGTTTATGATGGATGTTCCAAGTTTCTTTTATTATTTCTTTCCTTCTACTTGAAGACATTTATTTAACATTTGTTTGAAAGCATATCAACTGATGACAATTTTCTTAATTTTTCTTTATGTAGAATGTCCTTATTTTTGTCTTTATTCTAATGGATAATTTTAATATAGGATTAGGATGATGGGATTTTTTTCAACACTTTAAAATGCTTATTACACTGTGTTCTGGACTCCATAGTTTCAGACAAGAAAGAGACAGTAATTTAAAAACCTCCTTCCCTATACATAAAATGTAATTTTCCCTGGATGCTTTCAAGTTTTTTTCAGACTTTATCTTTGTCTTTCTTTGTTTTCACTATACATTTAGGTTTTTTTTTTTTTTTAAGTTTATCCTGCTGTAGTCTGCTGAGGTTCTTTGAAACTGTACATTTTTGTTCTATATCATTCTGTTTTTCCTTTCTGTAACTTCAATATGATAAATACTAGATATTTTTTATATTGTTCCACTGGTCTCTGAGGCCCTGTTCATTTTTTGATCTATTCCCTCACCCGTTGCTCAGGTTTGTTCTGAACTATTTACTTCAAGTAGAGAGTTGAACTGACTCTTTTGATATATCTTCAAATTCACTGATTATTCTTCTTATCTCATTCTGCTTTGAATCGCTCATAAATTACAACATTTTTGTTATTGTATTTTCTAGTTTTAGACTTTTAAATTAGTTCTTATTCTGTGGCTTCCACTTGTTAACTGAGAATATCTGTTATTCCGTTTGTTTCTAGATTGTTTGCTCTTACTTCTTGTGGTATGGTTATAGTAACTTCCATAGATTTTTTTTTGTGTGTGAGGGTTCTGGTAATTCCACATTTGGATAATCTCAGTGTTGATATCTGTTGACTGTCCTTTCCTTTTGGTTGTTTAGATTTCCCTAGTTGTTTGTGTGTGAAATAATTTTGGATTGTATTCTATCTTGAATGCTGTGTTATAAGATTCTGAGCTCTAAATGCTGTTATAAGATTTCTGTAAGGTGGCTTTTTTTTTTTTTTTTAATAAAATCAGGTAGTTAGTTTTATTGGACTGTAAGTCTTCACCTGGTTTCTTTGGGCTTGGTTCCAATGTTGATTTAATTTTCAAAGACTTTGCAGTACTATTCTGTTTTTCACAGCTTAGCTACTTTCCATTAGTGTTTTCTGTAGTACTGTTCTCAAAGCCTTGCTGTGCTAATTCTGGTTGATTTAATCCATATTCAGATGGAGCCCAAGGCTTCAAAAGGTAATATAAAGCTTCTTCCTTTCCAGATCTTCCCTTAATCATTAGTTCTCCACTCATTTGTGTGACACTTCTGTAAGGTTATTGTGTGTCTGTGGGTGGAGGAGGGTCTGTATTAACTCAGCCTACCATGTTGCCAAAACCGTAAGTTTGTATATTTTATTAAATGGTTAATTACATTCACAGACCTTTTTAAAACAACAAAATGATATAACTTGCAATGTGATATTTCAAAACTTTTGCAAAAGCTCATGTACTGAATGGTATTGGTATCTCACCATTATTTCCTTAAATCTCTACCATTTTTGTTCATATTGAAGGATTTTTACTCTTGACATCCTCCACCTGCATTGCTTTGTCAGAAAGCTGATATTAGGCCGTAGATGTGCTTTTTGCCTATGGATGCCTGAAGAGCTTGGAAATTTATATCTTCCTGGGGCAGCCCTGATACAAGTGGGTGACAAAAACAGGAGGGAAATACTCCAGTTTCCTTACCCCTGATGTGGACAACCCTTAGGTGTGACTTAAGCTGTCTGGCTAGTTCCCTAGTAGAATTGAACTAAATTTATCCTCCTTGGGAAATGGTTGCCTATGGGCATCTCTGCTAGCTTCTTTTTCTTCACTGTTTACTTTCTCATTCTTTTTTGTTGGTTTTCCTTGGAATATTTCTGAATAAATTATTTTTGCCTCAATTCTTGTCTCAGGGCCTGCTTTGGGAAACACACCATGTGGGCAGAATTCTAAGACAGCTCTCATGATTTCCTTGTGTGCATGTCCTATGTAATCCCCTCCTCCTGAGCATGAGTGGAACTTGTGACTATGATGAGATGGTCAGTCCCTTGATGGTCAGTCACATTATATGGCAAAGGTGGTGGGATAATCACTCCCTTGGTAGATGGAACTCAGTCTTACCAGACTCCTCTGCCGGCCTGTAGGAAGCAAGATGTCATGGATGAGCAGGGCCTCTAAAGGCTGGAAGTGGTCTTCAGCTGTCAGCCAGGAGGAATACAGAGACTCCAGCTTTATAAAAGCAAGGAACTAAATCCTGCCTGGAGCTAGTGGGCTCCAGAAAGGAATGTGGCAAGGCTGACACAGTGACCTTATAAATTTCAGTGACCTTGTGAGATCTGAGCAGAGGAACCAGATAGGCCATACCTGCTTTCTTGACCATGGAAACTGTGAGATTAATAAATGTAAGTGGTCTTAAGCACCTATTCTTATGGTCTTTTATTATGCAGCAACATATATATATATATATATATATATAATTATTATATATAATATATATAATATATATATAATATATATATATAATATATATAATATATATATAATATATATATATAATATATATATCTAAGATTGGAAGATATAAGGGGACCCATCAGGAGGGGAAGGGGGGGATGGGAAAATTGGGAGGGTGAGGAGGAGGAGCAACATATGGGGGCAAAGAGGGAGAGAACAAGTGCAAACCACAGGATGCAATTCTATGAAAATCCCATAATGAATCTCACTATATTTCATGCAATTTGCAAAAATTATACTGTACTTCATAAATATGTACAATTATTCCTACATGTAAATCAAAAGACTTTTTTTTTTT
>VMDO01004811.1:0-17880 GCA_007922755.1 Pedetes capensis | reverse complement strand
GTCTCCTGAGTCACTGGGATTATTTACAGGCATGTGCCACTGCACCCAGCTTGACGGTGCTTTCTTCTTCCAATAATGCCCCAGCCTTCAAAAGCGTGCCAAAGCTACCTGCCATAACCTGGCCAAAATCTGTTGTGGGACCTGGAATCTGATGACTACTTCCTTTTCCCTCCTAGAGCCTAGACAAACCCATCATACCCCCTCTCTCTACCTATCCCAATAAGAGATGGCCCCTATTCCTGCCATTTTCCCACCTACAGCTTATAAAAACCCTGCCATTTTCTTTTTCCACAGCTGCTGGTCTGTCCTCTGTTAGTGGCAGCCCCACCAGCTTCTGCTCAATAAAGGTCTGATAGAGTTTGTGTGCTTCCGTTTCATATCTGACATCTATGGTGCCAAAACCTGGGAGGGTCTGACTGGGAATAATGATGATCCCCCCATTTTGGGGGTCTATTGGCCTCCTGGCTGACTTCCCAAACCTCTTTGCTGGACTGTAAACTTAGCATTTCTCACTACCACATCCACATGGGCCAATCCTTGAAGTCAGTCATTTAAGCCCCTCTACTTTGATTATCTGTCTAGTACTCTCTCATCAAAATCCCAGTGCTAGGTCAGGCAGATCTCTCTCCTACTTGAGGAGCCATGGTCTTGGGAAGCAGGGACACCTCCTTGGTGTGGCCTCCTACTCCTCTACATTGAGGGGTACCAGGAAAAGTGAGGACACTCCTCTTCCTTATACTTTTCCTAGGGATCCTCATTCTCCTCACCCCTCTCCTCCAAAATTCCATAGGAATCTCCCAGTCCAACCCCCCTTGTACTGCCTCCTGGAAAATTTCCATTCCTCTAGACTAGCTCCTGACATAAAATCTAAGACACTGATTTTTTTCTATAATCAGGCCTGGCCATGTTACGGGCTTGATAATGAGTCACAAGGGTCAGAAAATGGAACATTTGACCCTAAAATTCTCCAGGTTCTTAAAAACTTGTTAACAAAATTACAAATGGTCAGAGGTCCCCCACATTCAGGCCTTTTCTATCTCTGTTCTCCCCCTTCTCTATGCCAGTCTTGCTCTACCTCTCAAATCCTTTTGCTTCATTCTTCCTCCCCTCCCTCTTCCTCAAAAGACTCTGATCTAACTTCCAATATGGACAAATTTGGTCCCTCAGACTGCTCTGCCCTTCCTGCACTTCCTCCTCCTTACAATCTTACCTGTCCTCCCTCTTTCACTCCCAACATTCCACGCTCGCTCTCCCTCCCTCACCTGTACATAATCTCCGCCTACCTCTAACTCCTCCTCTACCCAATTCCCACCTCCTCCTCATCTCCCAAAGTTTCAATTCCCAGTCTTCCAAACCACCTTTATCTCCTCCTCCTATGTGGTCTAGGAACCCAACTTTACCACCCCCTACCTCTCCCGCCCAAACACAACTACCCCTCCAGGAGGTGGCAGGTGCTCCTCCCTTCTCATGTTCCCTTCTCCTCATATTCCCTTCTTCACTGATCTGTCTCAGATTGAAAAATGTCTTGGCCCATTCTCTTCCAAGCCAGACAATTATATAAAAGAATTTTGTTACATCTCTCAATCCTATGACATGACTTGGAAAGATATTTATACTATTTTCTCCACTACTCTCTCCCCAGAGGAGAGGCAGAGGGTTTGGAAGGCAGCACAGAGAGCAGCAAACTTTCATGCAACAGACTCCACTAAGTTAGTGGGCACTCAGGCAGTCCCAAATGTCCAGCCAAAGTGGACAAAACAAGAAGGAGATCGTGGTTGAGCTCTTAGGGACCACATGATTATCTCAGAGAGGGCCTAAAAAATATATCCCCCCAAAAGGTCAATTATGATCAAATTAGGGAGATAACCCAAAGCCCAGAGGAAAATCCAGCCCAATTCCTTTCTCACCTAATTTTCTTGCCTAACTACAGAAATTTACCAAAGTAGACCCTATCTCACAAACTGGTATAATCATTATCAATACTCATTTTATATCCCAGTCATTTCCTGACATCAGGAAAAAACTAAAGAAAAAAAATAGAGGAGGGACCACAGGCTAATCAGACAGACCTATTAAATGTGGCCTTCAAGGTATTTAATAGCTGAGAGGAACAAGCAAAACAAGACCAATGAAAGGGAGACAAACAAAAGGTCCAACAAAAGTTGGCCAATTACCAGATACTGGCAGCTTCCCTATAGGGAAAACTACTACCCCCCAAGAAAAACCTTCTTCTCACCATGGGGGGTGGGGCCACTGGCCAAATGTTTCAAATTTGGCCACCCAGGACACTAGGCATGAGAATACCCAATCCCAAGGCCTCCTCCTGGCCCCTGCCTGAACTCTAAACAGTGGGGACTCTGAGGGGTTGATCATCCTTTTCATCAGAATTGTAGGAGGCCAGAACCCCCTCAGATCCAGACACCACAGTCAGAGCCCATTCTGTCACACCTCTTAGGTTGGCCACTGAAGAGGACTGACAGTGCCGGGATTGCCATCAACCCCCAGGGAAATCACCAACAAGGAACCCAGGGTAACTGTCAGCATCTCAGGTAAGCCTATTTCATTTCTACTTGATATGGGGGCCACATTGTCAGCTTTACCAATGTATGGAGGACCCACAATCCCATTACGTGTTATTGTTGTAGGAGTTAATGGAATTCCTACCCAACTGAGAACCACACCTCCCTTAACATGCTCCTTCCTAGAAACTATATTCTCACATAGTTTCTTAATCATCCTGACCTGTCCTACTCCTATCTTAGGGAGAGACATCTTGTCAAAATTTAAGGCTTCTGTATATTTCCATCCCGTTTCCATCAACTCCACCAGTGTGCTACTGCTTCAGATTGCTCTCAATCCCTCTCCCACTTCCCTCAACCTACCTGTCCCTGGGGTTGATCCCTTAGTCTGGGATACCTCCTCTCTTTCCATTGCCTCCTACCATATTCTCATTAAAATTACCCTAAAGACCCCTCTCAATATTTCAAAGTCCAACAATACCCTATTTCCTTAAAATACTTCCAGGGGCAAAACATCCCATATCCAGCCTCCTTACCAAAGGTCTCATTTGCCCTACCCATACTCCCTACAATGCTCCCATTCTACCTGTTCTCAAACCAAACGGGTCCTACTGACTGGTTCAAGACCTCCGAGCCACCAATTCTGCGATTGTCCCTATACATCCTGTTGTTCCCAGTCTATCTCATATCCCTTCCTCTTCTTCCTTCTTTACTGTTTGTGATCTCAAAGATGCCTTCTTCACCAAACCTCTCTATCCCACCTCCCAAGATCTTTTCACATTTACCTGGACAGACCCTGACACCCATCACTCACAACAGTACACTTCCACAGGGCTTTAGAGATAGCTCTGACACATTTGGTCAGGCGCTGGTCTCTGACCTAGCTAATCTAAATCTCCAGCCTTCCTCTTTACTTTGATATATAGATGATCTTCTTTGTAGCCCTACCTTATAACCCTCTCAAGTACACACCTCTTCTCTCCTAAACCTCTTAACCTCTACATGGATACTGCATCTCACACAACAAGGCTCAACTTTCTTTACCTTCTGTTATCTATCTGGGGGTAAAAATCTTGTTCTACCAAAGGGAGATAACCATAGATAGAAAACAACTCATTCATGATCTCCTAGTACCTACTTCAAAGGCAGAGGTTCTCTCCTTTTTGGGACTGGTGGGATACCTTCTCCTATGGATTCCCAACTTCAACCTTCTGGCAAAACCTCTCTATAAGACAAATAAGGGGGATATCTTGGAGCTGTTAGACCCCATGTGCCCTATTAAGAGTCTTTTCTTTCAACTCCAATCAGCCATACTATCGGCCCCTGCTCTATCTCTTCCAGACCTACCAAAACCATTCATCCTTTTTGTTGCCAAGTGGTCAGGATTTGGTCTGGGGGTTCTGGGACAAACCACTGAGGGATGCTCTGACCCAGTGGCATACCTCTCAAAACAGCCATGTCCCACCACAAAGGGTTGGCCCCTCTGCCTCTAAGCACTGGCAGCAGCTGCCTCCCTGGCCCTAGAGAGCAACAAATTAACTCTTGGACAACCCACACTCATAAAGTCACCCCATCATCTCCAAGACCTTCTCACACACCACATTCTTTCAAATTTATCACCCTCTTTCCTTCAGTCCTTCCATACTACTTTTCTGGAAAACCCTTCATTCACTCTCCTGTCCTGCCCTCCTTTAAACCTGGCTACTTTACTCCCTCAAGATCCCCCTACTTCTCTCACTCAGGTACGAAAATCTTAGACAGTCTACTCCCATCATTATCCAATGTGTCCTCAAACTCCATTCCACATCCAGACTTTATCTGGTTCATTGATGGCAGTTCTTCCCCATACTCCACCCTGGGATGGCACCACACAGGCTATGCAATAGTCTCCCTAACTGAGACTATTGGGGCCTGTCCACTACCTCCCAACACCACTTCCCAAAAGGTAGAAATTATTGCCCTAACTAGAGCCCTTGCTCTAGTTTGAGGGGAAAAAGGCAACACATAAACAGACTCAAAATATGCTTACCATATCCTACATTCACATTCAACAACAGAGGAGGAGCAAGCCTTCATGTCTACTAAGGAAATTTCCATCATAAATGGATCTCTCATTAGAGACCTTCTCCGGGCAGCCACATTCCCAACTATGATAGGTGTTATCCACTGCAAGGGACACTAATCCACCATCAACACCATCAACACCATATTCTAAGGAAACCATAAGGCAGAGCAGACTGTCCGCCAGGCTGTTCAACAACCTGCCCATACACAAATAGCCATACCTCACATTGGTCCACAATGCACCCCTCATGAGGTTATCAAATACAAAAAAAGAAAGAAAGAAAGAAAAAAAGAAAGAAAGAAAGAAAGAAAGAAAGAAAGAAAGAAAGAAAGAAAGATCCTGGTTGGAGAAATCCAACCAGGATCACGGCAAATCCTAAATGGACACCATATCATTCCTAATTCACAAGTTACATCAGCTCTCACCAATATACATAATTCCTTACACATAGGAACACAACCTCTCCTGCACCTAATCAGCTCATCTCTATATTATCCATCTCTCACAAGTCAAATACAACAGATAACCTATTCCTGCCAGATTTGTTCTACAACTTCTCCCCAAGGATCTGGAGCAAGGTATGTGGGGGAAGGGAGGGGTCTGAGGGTCGTATCAAACAGTGCCCATTTAATTAAACAAACTCTAGAGGCTTGTGGCAGGCTACTTTGAGAAGAGAGCAGATACTGTGCACAATGCAGCTATTATTGCAAACTGCACAAGAATCTCCTGGTGGCCACAGGGTGCACTCTGGCTCTGGAGCATTGGCCTATTTAATTAAAGAATCCTTGAAGTGAGCAGCCAGTGGCCCTGAGAAATTGGGGGCTACTGAGTGCTTTCCAGCAACCTGGAACCCAAGGAGGCTCTCCCTCTGCTAGGGCATTGTTCAGTGGGCCTACAAACAGTGAATTTGAGGAACTGTCTCTGCTGGTGCTGGGGAAGTGAGACCCAAATGCCCAGGGAGGGCAGCATCCAACACAAACCTGGCTACTTAGGTTGTAATCACCTTGGAGAGAGAACTAGTGTATGAGCTTTGGTAGCTTGCAACCAGAGGGAGTGGCTATCAAAGGCACAGCACCCGGGGTTCCGGACAGGGAGTCTGACACTCCTGAGGTCTCAGAGGTCAGAACTGGATTGCCTCACAAGTGTGTAGAGGGATCTGGAGGGTACACACTCTCAATGAGAATTGAGCTGCAATAGTGGTGGGCAGGTGGGAGTCATAAGGAACTGAGTACTGTCACATAGACTGGATTAATCAGTACAAGTTGAACTGTTGTTAGATTAGCCTTTTTTTCCTCTTTGTATGTCTGTAGGTCTCTGGTTGTTGTTATTGGGGCGTTACATTATTGCTATGCTGAGTTGGCTTTATCCTTTGGTCTTTTTTGTTTTTTTTTTTTCAGTTTTCTCCTACACCACTTTATCTTTCCCTGTACTTCCATAGACTTTGAAACTATTTTTATTTTTTGCAGTACTGGCGGTTGAACCCAGGGCCTGTGTTTGCATGCTTTGCACTGAGCTGCACACTAAGCCCATTTTTTTTCACTTTTTTTTTTTTTGAGACAGCGTCTTGCTAAATTACGCAGACTGCCTCTGGTCTTGAACTTGAGATCCTCCTGCTTCTGCCTCCTGAGTCGCTGGGATTACAGGCATGCACCACTGCACCTGGCTGACTTTGAAACTTTTGTTCACCAACCTCGTAGACACAATTTTATGGTCTAAAACCATTAGACAGTTTGGACACTCAAATAAATTCCTCCCAAATTTATTTGTTGTAACCAAATTAGGGCATTTCCCATCCTTGCATTTGCTAGTTCTGGAAGTTCACACACACACACACACACATACACACACACATTTGTATATTATATCATCTAAGGAATAGGTGGACTCAAAATTTTGCTATCTCTATTTGCACTCATACTACAACAGCCTCCTATTTTTGCATGCTTTTCTTCTTCATCCCTATCTGATCTTGTTCCTACCTCTACTTTCCAGTCACCTGTCTATCAAATTTTCTTTTTCCTGTGATCTATACCTATGACATATCATATACGTACTCCCTAATCCTATTTCTCACTATCCCTAACAATCATTTCCCATAGATATTTCCCTAAAGAATACCAGGCCTCAAACAAGATTAATCAAAAGTATAAAGGTAAGATTGGATGAAGTTATCACTCTAGTAGTAGAAAGTTTTCTACCCTCGGAGTTAAACTGGAGTCCAAGATCCCAAAAGAAGGCATTAATCCAAGGGCAACCCCAAACATATGAGGCAGTAATATACAGACCAAGCGATAGGAAAAGCTCAACACAAAATCACATGATATATGAAGAACCAGATTGAAGAAGATGCCTCAAATGATCACAATTTTTCAGTAGTTGATTTTTAAAAAACCCAAATATTAGATATGCCAGAGAAATAATTTAGAAGTCTGATTATAAGTATGTTGAAAGACTTCAGAGACACCACAATCAAACAGATGGAAGCAATTGAAACACTGGGGAAAAATGTATTTAATTTAGAAGAAAAATTCAGCAAATAAATCAAGATCCTGAAGAAGAAACAAACAGGAATTTTGGAATTACAAAACACAATCAACCAAATTAAAGTTTCAGTAGATTCTACAGTATCCAGAATGGAGGAAGTAGACAATAGAATTTCTGATACTGAAAAAAAAGTTGAAGAACTTACCTATTCAGACAAGACAGAAAGATGAGGCAGTATGATCAAAAATTTCAGAAGGTCTTTGATAAGATGAGGAAATGTAACCTTCAAATATAAGAGTTCACAAAAGAGCTAAAATTAACACAAGGGGCACAGGAAATCTTTCCAAAGAGATTTAAGTTAGTGAAGTTACAACAGATGAAACACTACCCAACACTGTGCTATGCCTGGCACTATGTTAGTGCCACTCTGCCATACATAGGGTTTTCATTCACTGATTGTTTTTTGGGAGTGGGCTGCCAGGTTGTTCTCCCAAGCCTACAGCACTCAGTATTCCCAAATGGTCTACCATCCAAGTACTAACCAGGTTCAATCCTACTTAGCTTCCGAGATCTGATGAGATCAGACACCAGGCAGCTATAGTTGCAGGCTTTCAAAGAAATAATAGCTAAACACTTCTCCAACCTAAGGGAAGAAATAGACACCAAAATGACAGAGGTTTCCAGAATTCCAAAAAGAATAGACTAGAACAGATCCTCTACACAACACATTATAATAGGAATAATAAACCCAAAGAGAAAAGAAACTATTTTAAAGGCTGTGTGAGAGAAATGCCTACTCACTTACAAAGACAACTCCTATCAGAATAATAGCTGACTTCTCAACAATAACCCTAAATGCAAGGAAAGGATGGGTAGACATTTCTCATGTTCTGAAAAAGAATAACTGCCAACGAAGACTACTTTCCCAAGCAAAGCTACTTTTTAAAATAGATGGAGAGTTGAAGACTTTCTGTGATATTGACAAGTTTAAGCAATTTACATCCACCAAGCCAGCATTGCAGAGAATTCTTCAACACACTCCATCATATAGGCTTAGGAAAGTATTTCCTTAATAGGACTCCAATTGCTCAAGAAATTGCAGCAAGAATAGATAAATGGGATTACATGAAATTAAAAAGCTTCTGGACAGCAGAAGAAACAATTAACAGAGTCAAGGAAACCCCCACAGAATGGGAAAAAATCTTTGCATTTTATACATCAGACAAAGGTCTAATTACTAGAATTTATAAAGAACTCAAGAAAAAAACTCCCCCCAAAACAAACAACCCAATACACAAATGGGCAAAAGAACTGAGTAGACAGTTCTCAAATGAAGAGGTCCGTAAAGCCATGAAACACATGAAAAAATACTCAACATCCCTAGCCATTAGGGAAATGCAAATCAAAACAACTCTGAGATTTCACCTTACACCAGTAAGAATGGCCAAGATCAATAAAACAAATAACAACAAATGCTGGTGAGGTTGCGGGGAAAAGGGAACACTCTTACATTGTTGGTGGAGCTGTAAATTGGTCCAACCACTGTGGAAATCAATATGGAGGTATCTTAAAAAACTAAAAATAGATCTACCATATGACCCAGCTATAACACTATTGGGAATTTACCCAAAGGGAGATGGGTCATCAAACCACAGAGACAGCTGCATCTCCATGTTCAATGCAGCTCTTTTCACAATAGCAAGGATATGGAATCAACCAAAGTGCCCTTCAACAGAAGAATGGATAAAAAAATTATGGTATATATACACAATGGAATACTACTCAGCAATCAAAAAAATGAAATAAGGTCATTTGCAGCAAAATGGATGGAATTAGAGAAAATTATTTTAAGTGAACGAGCACAAGCTCAGAAAGAGAAACACCACATGTTCTCACTCATATGTGGGAGCTGATTCAAAATTATAAGGAAAAATCCTATTCGAAGGTCAGATCATAATAAAAGGGGGGGGGAAAGATAAGAATGGTGTCAATATAAATGGTCTAGAAAATGCATGTAATTGTTCCAACAGGATAAAAACAAAGACCACTACAGGAAAAGTTTGTATCTTAAACAGAACTGGAACCCAAGGACATATAGAAAAATATTACTAAGTAAAAGACAGAGAGACTTAGATGGGAAACTTAGATGGGAAGAGTGGGAGGAGGGGAAGCATAGGGGAGGGTAAGGGGTAACCTATATGAATAATGTTTATCAAAATGCATATATGAAAATGTCACAATGAAAAACATGTCAAAATGAATCACATTAGGATGTACATTAAAAATTTCCAGCAAAAAAAAAAAAAAGAATTACTACTTATGGAAGATGTAGTAACACAACAAACCCAAATGAAATACCAAAGGGATTTAAAAAAAGAGAAATCCATGAATATAACAAGCAAATTAAGAACCAAAGAAGAGTAACAGCCATCAAAATAATGGAGAACACCAAGCTCTTCTCAATAATTACCTTAAACATAAATAGTCTTAACTCACCAATCAAGAGACACTGATTGGCTCACTGGATTAAAAAATAACATCCCTTTCTATGTGGGATACAAGAGACTCATCTCATTAACAGAGACCTTCATTGTTGTTGTTGGGTGCTGTTGAGTCAGTGTCTGACTTATAGTGACCCTATGTACAACAGGTGAAACACTATTGTCAGTACTTCTCTGCTGTTCATAGGGTTTTCAATGGCAGACTGATTTTTGGGAGTGGGTTGCCGGGTGCATCTCCCAAGCACCTGGTGTTCCCAGGTGGTCTCCCATCTAAGTACTAACCAGGCCTGACCGTGCTTAGCTTTGGAGATTGATGGGATCAGAAGCCAGGGGGGCACAGCTGCAGGCTGTACAGAGATGATACAAGTTAGAAAATTAAAGGCTGGAAAACAATATATCAAGCCTGTGGAAACCAAAAAAAAAAAAAAAAAAAAAGCAGCAAGCATAGCTATATTAACCTCTCATAATTTGGACTTGGACTTCAGGGCCAAACTAATCAGAAGAGACAAAAATAGTTACCACATATTAGTAAAAGGAACAATCAATGAGGAGGACATAATGTTAGTCAAATATTATTCACCAGACATAGAAGTTCTTAACCTAATAAAAAAAACCTTACTAGCAATAAAAGAACACATAGGTCCAGACACAATTTTCATGGGAGATCTCAACACTCTAGTCACTGCAAGAGACAGTTCATCAAAGCCAAAAATGATCAGGGAAATGATGGAATTAACACAATTGACAAAATGGACCTAAAAGATGTTTACAGAATATTGCACCCTTCAGAGGTGGAATACACATTCTTCTCAGCACCACATGGAACTTTGTCAAAAATAGACCACATTTTAGTCCACAAAAAAGGCCTCAACAAATATAAAAAATTGAAATCATTCTCTTTACCTTATCAGATCACAATGGAATAATTCAAAAGCAAGAAAAACTATAGGAGTGTTACAAATACATGGAAGTTAAATAGCACGCTTCTGAATGATCAATGGGTAATCAAAAAAAATCAAAAAGGAAATAAAAAATTTCCTTCAATCAAATGATGGTGAAAACAGCTTACCAGAATCTATGCATTACAGCAAAGGCAGTTCTAAAAGGGAAGTTCATAGCCATGAATTCTTCATCAATAAAATAAGAAGGCCTAATTAAATAACTACGATACTCCTCAAGGCACTAGAAAGGCAACAACAAGCCAACCCCAAAAGGAGTATACAGAAAGAAATAATTAAGATCAAAGTAGAAATGAACTAAATAGAGACTAAAAAGATAAGACAAAAAAATTAAACCAAGAAATCAAGAGCTATTTCTTTGAAACATTTAACAAAATTGGCATTCACTTAGCCAGACTCACGAGGGGGGGAAGGGAGAGAGAGAGAGGGAATGAGAGAGGGAGTGAGGGGGAGAGAGAGAAGGGAGGAGGGGAGAGAGAGAGAGAAAGAGAGAGCCAAATCAATAAATAAAATCAGAGATGAGGAGGACATAACAATGGATACCAATGAAATACAGCAGACCATCAGATACTACTTTGACAAAGTGTACTCCTCCAAAAATGAAAACACAGAAGAAATGAATAAATTCCTCAAAAACTTATGACTTACCAAAACTAAACCCTGAGGACATAAATAATTAAACATTTCAGCCAATGAGATAGAGGCAGTAATAAAACACCTCCCAACAAAGAAAAAGCCCAGGTCCTGTTATGCTAACAGCTGAATTCCATCAAACCTTTAAAGAAGAATTAACAGCTGTCCTCCTCAAATCATTTCATAAAATAGAAAAGGAAGGTATACTTCAAAATTCATTCTATAATGCCAGTATCATCCTAATACAAAAACCAGATAAGGACACTATAAAGAAAGATAAATATAGACCAATTTTCCTGATGAATATTGATGTAAAAATCAATAAAATCATTGCAAACTAAATATAGTGGCACATGAAAAATATTGTAACTCACGATCAGATGGGCTTCATTACACAGATCCAAGACTTTTACGACATATGTAAAGCAATTAATATAATCCAAAACATCAAGAGACTTGCAGACAGCAATCACATGATCAATTCAATTGATGTTGAGAAGGCCTTCAACAAAGTTCAACGTCCCTTCACAATAAAAAGCCCTGAAGAAATTGGGCATAGGAGGAATTTATTTCAATATGATAAAGGCCATATATGACAAACCTTAGCCAACATCATATTAAATGAGGAAAAATTAAAAGCATTCCCTCTAAGATCAGGAACAGGACAAAGATGTTCACTCTATCTCTCTCTTATTCAATATTGTGATTGAAGTCCTGGCCAGAGCAATCAGGCAAGAGAAAGAAAGAAAAGGAATGCACTTTGGGTAAGAAGAACTCAGATTATCTCTACTTATAGATAACAGGGTCCTATACCTAAAGGATCCTAAACATTCCACTAGAAAACTCCTAGTTGTAATGAGCTCCTTCAGCAAAGTGGCAGGATACAAAATTAACACTCAAAAATCAGTAGCTTTCCTTTACACCACTAGTGAACAGGAAGAGAATGAAATCAAAACAGCAATCCCATTCACAATAGCCTACCAAAAAATTGAATACTTAGGAATTAATCTTATGAAAGACCCTAAAGGCCTCTACAATGCAAACTTTATGTTAAAAAATGAAATAGCAGAGGATAGTAGAAGATGGAAGGGCCTCCATTGCTCATAGATTGGGAAAACTAATATTGTGAAAATGGCAATACTACCAAAAATGATTTAAAGGTTTTATGGAATCCTCATCAAAATTCAAATGACATACTTTGCAGAAATAGAAAAAAATCTTAAAATTCATATGGAAGCACAAAAGATAGTGTATAGCCAAATTGATCTTAAGCAGCAAAAACAGTGCAGGAGGTATCACAATACCTGACTTCAAACTATATTACAGGACCATAGTGGCAAAAAAAGCTTGGTACAGGCATAAAAATAGGCATGAAGATGAATGGAGGAATTGAAGACCCAGAGATACACCCATGTGACTACATCCACCCAGTGTTTGACAAACGGACTAAGGATGTTCACTGGAGAAAAGATAGTCTCTTCAACAAATGGTGCTAGGAATATTGGATTTCCACATGCAGAAGAGTGAAAATAGACCCATATCTCTCAATCTATATGAAAATCAACTCAAAATGGATCAGGGGTCCTAATATAAGACTGTAAACCTTAAAACTACTAGAAGAAAAGATAGAGAATGTACTCCAACCCATAGACATAGGCAAGTACTTCCATAACAAGACTCCAATTACCCAGGAAATTGCACCAAAAATTGACAAATGGGATTCTGTAAAACAAAGGAAACAACAAGATAAAGAGACAGCCCACACAGGGAAGAAAATCTTTGCATCCTACACATCTGACAGAGGATGAATTTCTAGAATATACAAAGAACTTAAGAAATCAAGCACCAAAATCACAACCTAATAAATAAGTGGGCAATAGAACTGAACAGACTGTTCTCAAACAAAAAAGTACAAATGGCCAAGAAGCACATGAAAAAAATGCTCAATATCCTTCTCCTAAGACTATAGGATCTGGTGTTCCTAGGCAGTCTCCCATCCAAGTACTAATCAGGCCAGACCCTGTTTAGTTTCTAAGATCTAACAGGATTGGATCCCATAGTGGTACAGCTGCAGGCTTTACATGTATAGTTATATAAAAATGAATAATCATATTTATCTAAGAATGGAAAATAAAAGTGGACCCAATAGATGGAGAAGAGGGGATCAGAGGTTGGGAGTAGAGGTTGGGGCAGTGGGTAAGGGACAGGAGAACAACACAGAGAAGTAAAGAGAGAGAAAAGACACAGAATACAGGATGCAACTATATGAATACATGAAAAAAAGTGAAGAAGTAAAAATATAAATGAGAGTATAACATGATTGCATGTGATTTTCATTGTATATTAAAATTCCTTTTTTCTTTTAAAAATAAAAAAAGAAATTACAGTAATCTAAGGCAGTTAATTACTCCAATGTTCACTATTTTCTTACTAATGTTATCAGTACTATAACATCAAATGAGGTTTGTGATGCTGACTCTGAAACACTTTTTGAATTAACCAAGACCAGAATGGGTTTACTTCTTCAGGAATCATTTGTTGAGTGACTGGCATGTGTGAGGCATTTTTTAGGGTCTGAAAGGATGTCAAGATGAATATTGTCCTTCTTGCCTTAAAGGAATTGATATTGTAGAGAGTATGGAAGGTACAGCTATACATAAATAATGATGTTACAAGTCATATTCATAAAAGTGATGGAAGGATGGTATAAAAATGCTATGGGAATAGCCTCCATGGAAGGCTTTGTTAGAATTATATTTAAGGTAGGGAGAATGCCTACCTTAGTGTTGAATTCACAATTGAAGTTCAAAAGACAGTACCAGTGTGTTCTAGGAGAAAGAGTGGTGATCTGAGAGTCAGATAGACCTGGGTTTAAGTTTAGCTTCTTGGCTTTTCGAGGGCTGGAGTTTAGCTCAGGTGGTGGAGTGCTGCTCCACATTCTCTGAGGACCTGTGTTCCATTCGCAGCACCACAAACAGAAAGACCAAAAGCAAACAAACAAAAAAATCAAACAAACATGGGAGAAGGACATGGCAATCCACTCCCGAAGAAATCCCCCAAATAATCAGCCATTGAAAACCCTATGAGGGTTGATAGGAGTCAAACTTGACTTGATTGCACCTAATACAATCAACAACTTGGCTGTGGGGAAAAATTGGGAGGAAATTGGCAAAAACTCCCAAACTGGGAAAATGGTGTTTGAATATCTGGTTTGTAAGTTAGAAATCTAGGAAAAATGAAAGTAACTTGGTTGCACATTTGTGCAAAACCCTTCCTGATTGGACAACTGGACTGAAAGCTGATTGGCTCAGGCCATTCCATGGGCGAGCTTCATAAAGAGTTGCGCTGCGGCAGCTCGATCTTTTTTTGGCACGGCCTTTTTGGCATCCCTTTCTGCACCTTCTCGCCTGTTCCTGCCCGGACCACCGATGAGGAAGCGCCTCTCCCGCTACTCTCCCCCAGACCTTCTGTGAGGAAATAATGCTCTCCCGTTGCAATCCTCAACAAGGAAAGGAACCTGCTCTCCATCTGATCACCGAGGAAGCGGCAGCTGTCTCCTCCTGACCACCAAGAGGACCAACACAGGTGTTTGCTCCTGGAAGGCAAAAGCACCTGAGGCTTTTCCTTTCTCCCGTCTCTGCTGGGGTCCCGAGGGCGGCAGGAGTCTGTGCCCCTCACCTGAGGGTCCGGAGTGAATTGTGTTTAGTATCTGTGTGCACGGTGGCGCAGCCCGTCTGAACCTCCAGGCCGGACCGGGAGGCTCGTGCCCCACACTTGGCTTTTCTAGCTGTGTGACCACAGGCAAATTAGATCATTTTCACTCAATTTCTTCATTGGTGTAAGGTTTTACAAACTTGGTAACTTTAATTATGATCAGGAACGAATTATTTATAGCGTGCCCTACACATGATTATGATACTCCCTAACTGCTATTGAAGAGAATGAAATGGAAAAGGGAGACTCTAGTACTAATTCTGAAAGATGAAAATGGCCCATGTCAGCAGCCATGGAAAGAGAATTCAAGAGGATTAGAGATATTCAGGAACTAGAAGAGTCAAGGCTTTGAAGTAGTTATGTGGTGGAAATGTGGCATGAGAAAAGGGAAGTATAAAATATGACTGAATATTATGACATTCCATGTTAGTTTTCTGTTATCTCATCTAATCTTATAGTCTTTAATATTGTAGTAGTAGAGCACAATTCCCCCACACATCTGTCACTTTGCTGTACTGTGGTGGCTTGCATGTTGCTATGAGGCTGAAAGCTATGCCACCAGTATCTCAGATACCAGCAGGGTCACCCATGGTGGACAGGTTTCAGCTGAGCTTCCAGACTAAGACAGACTAGGAAGGAGGACCTGGCAGCTCACTCCCTGAACAACTAACCATTGAAAATCCTATGAATAGCAGAGAAACACTGTCAGATATAGTGCCAGAAAATGAGTCTCTCAGTTTGGAAGGCATTCAAAAGACTACTGGGGAAGAGCTGCCTCCTCAAAGTAGTCTACCTTGATGACGGAAATGGAGTAAAGCCCCGGGGATCTCCATTTGCTGATATGGTATGACTCAAAATGAGGAGAAACAACTGTAAATATCCATTAATAATTGGGACATGGAATGTATGTAGTATGAATCTAGGATAATTAGAAATTGTTAAAAGAAATGGAGCATATAAACATTGACATTCTAGGCGTCAGTGAGATAAAATGGACCGGCATAGGCCATTTTGAGGCATATAATCGTATGGTCAGATAATCATATGGTCTACTATGCTGGAAATGACAAACTAAAGAGAAATGTGGTTCCATTCATCATCAAAAAAGACATCTCAAGATCTGTCCTGAAAGATGATGCTGTCAGTGGTAGAATAATATCCATATGCCTACAAGGAAGGCCAGTTAATATGACTATTATTCAAATTTACATACCAACCACTAAGGCCACAAATGACAATAGGGAAGATTTCTACCAGTTTCTGCAATCAGAAATAGATTGAACATGCAATCAGGATTTACTGATAATTAACGGTGACTGGACCATATGACCCAACTATAACACTATTGGGAATTTACCCAAAGGAAGATGTATCATCATACCACAGAGACACCTGCATCTCCATGTTCAATGCAGCACTTTCCACAATTGCAAGGATATGGAACCAACCAAAATACCCATCAACAGAAGAATGGATAAAAAAACTATGGTACATATACATGATGGAATACTACTCAGCAATCAAAAAAATGAAATAATGCCATTTGCAGTAAAATGGATGGAATTGGAGAAAATTATTTTAAGTGAACTAACAGCTCAGAAAAACAAATACCACATGTTCTCACTTATATGTGGGAGCTGAATCAAAATTATAAGGAGGAAAAAATCCTATGTGGAGGTTGGAACATTAAAAAAAAAAAAAAAAGCTAAAGTTGACCTGGCAGAGAAGGGACAATTTGGGGAACGCAAAAGAAGGAGGGAGAGATCTAGCAAAAGGAGGAAATCCTGGGAGAGGAGAGCGGGGAGAGGAAGAACAAGGAGGAATGAGGAATGGAGAAGGGGGTGACCTCAGGGTGAACAGTCCAACCTTAATAGTCCTGGAAATAAGTATAATAACACCAATAATACCAAAGAATAGTATTAATATAGATGGGCTAGAAAATTCATGTAATAGTACTGACAATGTAAAAAGAAAGTTCACTACAGAAAAAAATTTGATCTTAAACATAATTGGAACCCAAGGATATATAGAAAAATATTAGCATAAAAAGACAAGCAAATGGAAAAGAAGTCTTTGGTGTGGGGGTGGTGGGACGGGGGGAGGAAGTGCACAAGAGGGTAAGGGGCAACTTATCTGTGTAATGTCCAACAAAATGCAAATATGGAAATGTCACAATGAAAAGCATGTCAGAATGAATCACATTAAGGTACATTAAAAATTTCCAATTAAAAAAAGATATATGAAAAAAAGTTGGAAACAAAGAAGAAGGTTCAGTAGTTGGAGAATATGACCTTGGTGAAACAAATGATGCTGGAGACAGCATGATAGAATTTTGTTAGACCAATGACGTATTCATAGCAAATATATTTTTTCACCAACATAGATGGCAGGGCAACCAGAGTGCTCCTTGGAAGCAAGGATGGCTAGATTGCGTCTTACATATTTCGGACATGTAGTCAGGAGAGAACAATCCCTGGAGAAGGACATCATGTTTGGAAGAGTGACCGGTCAACGCAAAAGAGGAAAACCCTCCACCAGATGGATTGACACAGTGTCTGCAATAATGGGCTTAAACATAAATAAGATCGTTTGCCTGGCACAGAATCAGGAAGTGTTTCGATCTGTTGTACATAGGGTTGCTATGAGTCGGACTCGACTCGACAGCACCTAACAACAACAACAACAACAACAACAACAACAACAACAACATCTTCTCCAGAAAATCTTCTCAGACTCTGCTTACCCTCTGAAACTTTATACCAGTATATTTGTATTCCTGTTATGGCATTTCCATCTCCTCCTTTATTGTTTGATAGTGGAAAATGTCTTATCTTGGACTGCATATGATAGAAACTCAAAAAATATTGTTGTCAGGTGCAGTAATACATTCCTGTACTCCCAGTGACTTTAGAGGCTGAGGCAGGAAGATGGAAGGTTCAAGGTTAGAGGCAGCCTATGCAAATTTAGTGACATCTTGTCTCAAAACAAAAAATAGAAAAGATGCT